>JAKSZP010017692.1:0-50185 GCA_022478985.1 Massospora cicadina | reverse complement strand
TAAATTAGCTAAATGTTTCTCAACTACTGAAGCAAAGGTATATTTTAAAAGGTATTGAATATTAAGCTTAACAACGACTACCTCAACCAAATCCGCCACTTAGCTATTAGGTATAATATGAGTTAAATGTAAACATGTGATATTCAGATGGCTGGTAAAACCCAATTACAACATTTCCCCAGCTTAACCAAACCATTAGGTAACAAAGTTGCGTGAGGGCAACTAACTTATTTGGGGCCAGAGACCATCGCATAGAGCTTTGATGATAAACTTCTTTAAAAACTTTACATGCACATGATTAGTTTGGTGAACTTTAATAGGATCATTCAGAGTATAGGCATTGGTAGAGGGCTTTTTGATGAACTCTCTAAAAGTCCTTTAATATATGATTAACTTGATAGTTCAGCTAAGACATGATTATTAATATATAAAATGAATTCTTCTACTATAAAGTAGGGGAACAGCGATGGTCTAAGATATCAATTCATGAGATCATATTTTCTTAGCCAGCGCATTGGAGTATTCCAAGCTTTTTAGCTGTATCAAGGTCTGCACCAACCATGCATTGCTTTCTTGGGAGCCATGGCAGCCTGATTAAGACAAGAATATAATATTGGGTGAATTCCTGGTTGTCTTCCATATATTAATGCATATAGGGAATGCCCCATGGCATAGTATAAGATATTATAAGCAGATATGGCAGATGGCAAGAAAATCTTCCATCTAGACTCCTTTGCCATAATTTTCATATGAAAAACCCCAAAAAAGAGTACCATTCTCTCAGTTAACTGTGCCATTGGTCTTAGGGTGGTAGGTCGTGGATAATATCCAAAGTATACCCAGAAGGTCATTAACATAAAAATAATCTGGGACGTAAAGGTATTCACATTACCATTAAGGTAATTATCGGCATCCATGCTAATGGATAATATCTTCTAAAACTTAACTTTGCTGTGGCCATAGCACTAACAACCTTGACCGCTTTAACCTCCACATATTTTGTGAGGTATCAATGGCCACTATTATATACTTATTTTGAAATGAAGTGTTAGTTAATGGGCCCATAACATAGAAATAGTATGGCAAGAAAAATTAGGTTTAACCAACTGATAAGAAGTGACTTTTCTTTATAGCCCTTCCACTTGACATCCCTCGCAACTTTAAACAGTATTGATAATGCCAAAATTCATTGACTCCCAATAATGTTGCTGTTTTAGTAATTCAAAAGTTTTCTTTAATCCACAATATCTCCTCGTCTTATGGACCTTAATAATATCAGTTCTCTCTGTGAGTCAGATATACCAAAATCACTTTTATCTTGCACTTTGTAAAGCCTTCCGTTTTGTGCAACGGTGTTCTTCCATAAATTTTTAAGTATCTCTGAGCTTCAATAGGCTCAATGTCATATTTCTAAGTTTTCATCTTATTAGCTAATTCATTAAGAGCATCAGCTACCAAGGCCACTGTAAGCAGGTGAGATAACCCATCTGCATTTTTAATGTTTAACATCCAGTAAGTGCTGATATTTCAAAATTGTAAGCTTTCATTATTAAAGCACAGCTGGCCAGTCTTCCTTCAGGCTCTTTTAGATTTTGCAACCAGTTTAGGTTCATGATTGGTTACTACACTAAAATGTATTCTGTGGACATAAAATTGGAATTTTTTACACGTATAAATACCTGCAAGGCATTCCTTATCAGTTATCTTTAATTTCATTCATGCATAACCAAGTTTTGGCTACATTAGTCCACTGGGTGCTTACTTCCATCACGATCCACTTGAAATAACACCGCCTAATGTCAGTAAAAGCAGCATTTATCTAAATAAAAAATGGCTATCAAAAACCAGGTTACATTAGCAAAGGCGCTTGGGTCAAGAAAAGCTGGAATTTATCATAGCCAGTTGACAGTTACTGGTCCAATCAAGGGTATGCCATTTTTAATGAGGTTAATTAGTGGTTCACCTTTCTTACTAAACTGTTCTACAAATTGTCAATAACATTTGATCATGCCAAGCAACACTTGGGCGTCACGCTTACTACTCTGTTGTGCCATGCGCTTATTAGCATCAACCTTTGCAGGTAAAGTTGTAAGCCATGTTTGTCAATGACAAACCCCAGGTATTCCAACTGTTTTTAAAAAATCGCACTTACATGATTTAATTTCAATATGCTTTTGCAAGGCGGTGAAAAATTCTTCCAAGTGTTGTCAGTGTTTGTTATATGCTATGAAAACTTTGATATTGTCTAAATAAATGAGAACAAAAAATTTTTAGGTCACCAAGGATACTATACATAGATCTCTGAAAGGTCGCTGGGGCGTTGCACAGCCCTTGTGGCATTCTAGTTGGTTGATAGGGGCTTTAGGCTGTAATCATGGCGCATTTCTCCTGTCCCGCCAGGGAAAGCTCTATCTGCCAATAATTGGAGATTAAATCCATGGCAGAAAAGTATTGTGCTCCACCTATATGGTCCAGCGCATCGTTGATCTGTGGTAAAGAATTAGAATCCTTTTTTATAATGCTATTCAACTTGTGATAGTCTATAACCACGCGGTTAGAACCATCTTTCTATTTAATAATCAACACAGAAGATGCTAAGGGATCTTGGAAGACAATAGCAACCAGTGTTACACTAGTTTACTAATTTTGGTTCAATCACTTCATCCGCCACTTTTAAACCTCTTATTGGTTGAAGGAAGATGGTCAAGTGATTTCTGGTATCAATATGGTGAAGTAGATCATTAGCACAATTATAATCACAGTCATCTTTTGCAAATATACTGCTGTACTTTTCAAAAGAGCTATCGCTTGATCCTTATCCTCCTCAGTTAATCCATCTAAGCTTTCTCATGATACTAAAGAGAAAACGGATACTTTCCTCGCCACTAAGACCTAACTCATCAAAAATATTCAAATAAAAAACATTTTGAACTTATTCAACTGGTAACATGTGTACAAAAGCTATAGTTTGATGTCACTTTAGATGACTAGGGCATGGATAAAAATTAGCTATTAGCACCTGAATATCTAGGTGGTCAGGAGAATGATCCCATGAGCAGCAACAAGTTACAATTTGGAAAGACAGAATGGCACAAAGATGTCACCACATAATCTTTGGGGTATTTTCAATTAAACTTCAGTGCTCAAAAACACTTGATGTCTAAGCAGAATATTTAGGTTTAAGTTAGCCCGTAGTGGAATCCATATAGACTCTGCAATCTGATTAGATAACTTTTTATGTATGGACTCAAATCCGCTGATAAACTAGATGCGCAATGCTATTTCATAGATATGGTTAACAACCCCCAAAGTTCAAAGCGCATAGGTCTCATCTATACACTTGTAAATTATGTCAGAGTTTGACCAAAGATTTCAAATATATTTTATTAATATTCTGTTTTAATTCCATGAGCTCTCATAAAATGAGGATCATTAATAAATTACTAGTTTTTATTTATGAGGATAATAGCAGGGGAAGATACTACCAGTGGGCCAAATTGCAGCAGTAACGCTCTGTATGCTCCTTCTGAAGCGGTGGACTGAGGGCCCACTGCACCAAAATGTTTTTGATATTTGAGGTCTGGAGCAAGGCCCAATCTCTTTACCATTTTAGTTGATACAATATATACTGGTGCCCAATGCTAATGATGGCACGGACTTTACGCTTATTTACCTAGATATTTAAATATGTGCATTCATAAAAATAAGGGTCTGCTTGTTGTAATGATAGGATATCCAAGGTGTTCACTTGCTATAAGAAAAGTTTAATTCCAGGCCTAACTGAGTGCTGGATTTCAACAGTTGTTCATTAGGCAATGCCTTTGAGACCCCTTTATTTGGGGAAAATCACCAGAAATTATAGGGAGATCTTGTAACACTAACCGTTGAGCATATTTCTGGGCTACTTTGGCTCCCAAACCGGTATCACCTTTTTCCAGGGCACATGGAGTCATGAGGACCCGTTTTCAGTAAGTAATTGCCGTTCCACTGAAAGTAAAGAGGTTGTATTAGACTTCTGCCTGACCAAAGATGAGGTAGGTGATGGCCACATAATGAAGCTGTTTATAGAGAAGGCAGAAGTAGAAAATCCCAATTCTACTCTTCCATGACTTTCTAAAGTCTTCCCCATTCACATGGTTCGCTAAACAACTTTTATTATTAAATCTTGCTTTTGGGCAATGATTGAAACAATGTACAAAAAAAATTTAACAAAGACAAATTTGATTAATATCTGAATTCTTAAACTGATGTCCATTTGGTCGAGTTAACTCCTTAGTGGGGGACATTTCCCAGTAAGGGGGTTTGCGCAATTTCTGCAGGCTTGAATTCAGTGTTCCAAAGGTAACAGAGAAGCGGTTAAGATAATTTACCATATTGTTATTTTGTTTTTTTAATAAATATCGGTATCAAAACCTGATACAACTCAGTATAGGGGTCACAGTTGTGGTAAATAGCGATCTGAACATCAAACCCAAAAAATGACATTAGCCCCATAAAGCGTTTGTGGTTCTAAGCAGAAAAGCTCAGCAAAGACTTGGATATATTCTTCTTCTTAAAGGATAAGTTAAGGACTCTATCTAAAGCTTTGTCATCCATTTATCTCCAACAAACTCTTTGATAAGAAGGTCTTGGACTAGTATAAGACATGCCAACCTTATTTAGTTAGGCATAACTAGTTCTTGGCTCTTAAATTTAAAGAATGTGTAACCGCCGCCTCTTAGCAGTATCAGGCGCTCCAGATATACTAATCTCAAAGAGATAAAAAAACTATGTTTAATTACATTCTTATTAAATTTAAGTAAACTTACTTAGTTATAAGTAAAGCTTACTATTTTGGACACAGGCCTGCAGGGCCTGTGACGAATTGACATAGCAGTGAGCTGGCATATTAGGTTGCCCTGAGGCTCCTACAATTAGAACGGAGGGTAAGGCAGCAGGCAGGTGGCACAGCCCTTGCGCCCCATCACCTTCATTACCCGCATCAATTAGGGAGGTCAACTAATAAACTTGACCCATATAACACTGAAACTTTTTTTTAGAGAAATGGCGGTGGTCTGCATGAAATGCAATATCCATTTGTTCAATTGTTTTGTTAGGGGCTAAATCCGAACTTAAATCCATATTCATCTCCTCTAATGCCCTCACTTGCTGCTTCAAATTGTTGATATGACGACTATGCCCAGCATAAAGTAGGAAATTATGCCAACGTGGGCCTTCCATTCCGTTTATTACTGACCAATATCGCAGCTTTATTTAGAAGGCCTCAGAGCAAGGTTTCATTAACGTTCCTAATACAGTATGCTTCCTCCTAAAAGTAAACCAAACTAAATACTAGACTCTATACTGTTAGACAATGTTTAATAGAACAACAGGGTGTACCCCTTTAGTGAGTCAAATGTTAAAATTGGCGCAAGGCTGTCAGATTTTAACTGCACATGTTGATTAACCAACAACTAAAATAGTGTTGGAAGACAATACTTTAACTATAACTCACGAAAGGAGAGACAGATATTCAGTAATAGGTTTTATTTAAGTAAATTAATGAGCACCTTTGTAGTATCATGTACTGGTAAAGGCTCATGGGACTTGCTCTTGCAAAACTCCTAATAATTTAATACTTCTTAACTTCCCATAAAGCTCCCCTCTGCTTTTTAAATCTCAACAGATATCATCATTATACCAGCTTTCTCATTGGTGCTTCTCTAGTTACCAACCAACCCTCCGAAGTTGATAAACTGAATTGATGACATCTGAATTGGGAAATTAGCCAAAGGTTAGAGGTCAAAGTATTATCTTTGAAGAGTTTAATTCGCATAACTTATTCAAATTAAGGTCAAATGACCTAGATAAATCTAACTAACCCATTACTGATATTTTACAATGGCTTGGGACAGTTTGTAGTAATTCCTATTGGTGGAATGAGAAGCAATAAAAGTAATAAATCCAAAGCGTTGGAAGCCAAAGAGTAAATAGAAAACTATTGTGCCAGTGTGGTTTCAGGGATATGCCAAGTAGTATAGTACTACTTTAGACTACCACTTATAAAAAGCAGGAGTATTGGGGCGTACAACTAATTCAACCAAATCCTCTATCTAGTTATTAGGTATAACATGAATTAAATAAAACTATAAGTATCCAGATAGTTGGTCAAGCCCAATTATAAAATCAACTAAAGGATTACTCATAAGACCAAAGGATCTAGTCCAATGATTGGTTCTAATTAATGTTTCAACAGGGATCATCCCTAAAAACTTATCAAGCTTTTAATGAGAGCATAATCACTGATACTTGGCTTTTTTGTTGTATTGTTCAGATAGAGGTGCTAAATGATTAGTGTTATTCTCTAAAGATAATAAATAATTTTTAAAGCTTGTTCTGGAGGTAGTATTTAGGTGTAATCTGGCAACGCGGCCCCCATAAAATCAGTTTTAGGTTCCTAACACTATTAGACTGTTTCTGAACCATGAAGGTTACTCCAAAGGGGATTAACTTATGAGATGGTACCCCTATGTCCAGAGTTAATACCATTGGTTAAAGTTTATGGATGATAATTAATTAATCCTAAGTGGGCTAGCTTACTTGTTGTGCAACTTTTATCCTATAAAACCCTAGCTTTTTTAGAGCAGGATTCAACTGTTAAAAACTTAGTATAAACTACTAACTTGAAGAGTAGGAGGAAATAAATTTAAATAGTTAATTTAATCAAGTTATGGCATACCAGAGTGGGGTTTAAGCCACTTTCAAAGAAAGACTCAACTTGGGACCATCTAGTACTAAAAGAAAGAAAGACTCAACTTGTTAGTTGTCGCCATAAAACTAGTGTCCACTCCTTTATTTTACAACAAGTCCAAACCTGTGCTTAACTTGTTCAAAAGTTATAATTATGCAAAATTGAATATTTTGCAACCTTAGATGAGAGCTAGGCAATTTTTCTCTGTAACATTATGAGTTTTTTATGGTCATCTATTATCCAGATTGCGTAAGAAATGGGTGATCTACTCTCTAAGTGTTGGAATCAGGGCTAAGGGTATTCTCAGAGGTGCTTTGTAGACCCTGATTACAACAAATTCTCAGAGAAAAGTATAATTCTTAACGTCTAAATTAAAATTTAGAGAGAATTTACACCACTTATAATGGAAATAATAAACACTAATAATAATACTTAAAAAGCTGGATTTTATGAGGTTTTTATTAAGTTGCCTTAGGGGATTAAAAGAAAACCCTCATAATAAGTCAAAGCTAGTATTTAAATGTCAAGGCTCAAAGTTTGGATTGCTTAGTAACGTCTGATTTAGGTAATATTGGGATTTGACCTATTGGGTTGGTTGAGACTTGCTTGCTTTAATGTGAGGGTATATGGGTAAGTGACAGCTGGGAAGATGAACCCGTAAGTCAGGGGTTTTAAAAAATTTAGACCAATCAGAAGATGGGAAAGTATTTTCACCTTGCTAAAATCACTCTCTGACCAAATAAAAAAGGCCAGTCTCCATGGGGCAAATTGAACTAAATTAAAAGTGGCCTGGAGAGGAGCCTCCAATGAACTTCTCAGATTTGGCTGATGATTCAGTGCAATTTGACGACCCAAACTTAGTTCGTTTGCCCGATTATTAATAGAAGTGGTACCCCAATTTGAGTGGTTCCACCAGGAATTGACCAGTATCTTTTGGACGATATTTTAAGCTTACCGCTATACCACTCTTTTCAATAAAATGGACTTGTAATTGACTGAAATCACCCTTTCAATAATGGTAGAGGGGGAATAAGGTTGTAAGAACTGTCCCTGCACTCAGTTGACTGAAACTCTGGTAGCAAGGAACTTAGTGGAGTACCCCTCCTCTCGCTTATAAGCAATTACAGTAGGGTTTCCCAAATAGATCCAAGCTTCTCGCTTATGGGAGTGATACAATTGTGGTAGTACAAAAACAAGTCTGTCACTTGAAAGGAAGGGTGGGGCTTCCTATGCTCATTTGCGGCTACTCTTTCATTGGTTACTGTTTTAACTAAGTTAGTCATGGCATTGGATTGAAGCTGGATAATTTGTTGTGACAATCTTTTTAGGGTTTTCCAGGATCATTTGTTTTACCAGAGAAGAAGTATTTTCTAGAAGGTCTGGTACTCCTGATTCCCACCCATATGATACATGGAAGAATACATTTTAGGGATTTGATGGTAGTGATATGGTAGTCATGAGAGCACTAGGTAAGGATTGATCCCAGTTTAGGGGATCTGAGCTGGCCATCAATTTTAATATGGAAACCAGTGTTCTATTTGCTCTTTCCACAGTATCATTGTGAAGGGTTTGTAGGGAGGCTGAGAAAAGTTGCTGCGTCCCCATGGAAGTAGCCAAAAGTTTTACCACCCACGAGGTGAAATTTTTCTCATTGTCACATAGTAGAACCTGGGGACAACCATGCTGGATGAAAATATATAGTTAGAGGAAGGTGAAACTAGCTTTTGCGTTCTAGGCAGGAAGGGCAATTACTTCAACCCATTTGGTGAAGTGATCAATGTCTACCAGGATATAGAAATTTCTGCTGGTAGTCTGAGGTAGCAGACTACCATGTCCAAGCTTATGGTATGGAACAGCTGTTGAGGCGTGGCGGGTTGGTATTGATTTTTGGGTTTGTAACTGGATTGCTTCTTACAGATTAGGAAGGTATCCGGAACTTTTATGATATATCCATGATTCCCTCCCAGTAATACAAATCCTTCATTCAATCATAAGCTTTATGCTCTCCACTGTGCCCCAGCATAGAATTATTCTTTATGATCATGGGAACTCGCTCGGAAGGTTGGAGATAAGGCAACCAATTCACCCCTATTTTTTATACAACTTTCCGCTTTCCAACTTGTTGCGGGAGTGTTGGTCTAACAATTTCCAAACGGGTTCATCTTTGTCTTCCCAGGCGTCAGGGGTCATAAGGAGGTCATTCAGCCTCTCTGCTTCACTACTATCCAGGTGAAGGATAGGCAGCCAAGTCAAGCCATCAACGTTCATATGACAGGTTTTTAGCTTGGTTCTCAACCTTCATATTGTAGTATTGTAGCTTTAAGACACAGCGAGCCAACCGCCCTGTGGAATCCTTCATATTTTTCAACTACTTCAGGGAGGCGTGGTCAGTGACCACAGTAGAGATAGTTTTTTTATAGAAAAGGGCGATAATATTTTACAGCCATCAGGACTGCAAGACACTCTTTTTTATTACACTGTAATTGAGTTAAGACTTGTAAAACATCTTGCTGAAATAGGAGATGGGAAGATCTACACTAAAATCATCCCATTGAGCCAGAATGTTCCAACAGCATAGTCAGAGGCAGTAAACAAAAGGAAAGGATTATTGTGGTCAGGATGGGGAAGGATAGGGCGCTTTTTATTGACTGCTTTAACGTCTCAAAAGCGGCCTTTTGTTCATCTCTCCAATATAAAAAAAACGTTCTTAGATAATAGCCATACAAGGGGCTCACTCAGCTGGGCTAACTTGAGGATAAATGGTAGTAGTACCCCAACATACCAAGGATAAATGGATATCTAATAGGGTTTTGGGAAAAGGAATTTTGGAAATAGCCTCAACCTTGTCTTGGAGGAGTTGAATCCCGTCCTGTGAGAAGGCTTGTCCAAGGAAATCTAACTTTTTTCTAGAAAAGTGCTTTTAGAGGCTTTAATTTAAAGTTGGACTGACATAAGCGTTAAAATTCTTCTCCAGGTGATCAAGATGATCATAAAAGCTCTTTAAAACACAGTAATGTCATCAAAATAAATGTTGACGCAACTTAACCTGAGGTCCTGCAAGATGTGGTCCATGGCTCACTGGAAAAGTTGCAGGCGCGTTGCACAACCCCTGAGGTAGTCGGGGGGCTGTGATAGGCCTTCACTGCAAATCATAGCGCATTTCTTTTAATCTTAGGAAGAGAAATTCCATCTGCTAATAGCTGCTGGCTAAGTCCATGGTCAATAAAAACGTAGATCGAGAGCTGTGCTAGGGCGTCATCAATGTGAGGGATAAAATAGCAATCCATCTTTGTGAGGTTGTATAGCCTACAGTAGTCCATCACAACCCAATGACCGCCTTTTTTATTATGTAAGGAGGAGAGGTGACGAACATGGGATTTGCAAGGGTACCAGTAGCCCAGCATTTAGTTCTGTTTGAGTTTAATCATCATCTGTTGCTCCTCAACTTTTGATATAAAAGATGTTTTAATCATATAGCACTAGCTTCTACAATGTCAATGGTATGACTCAAACCCCTCATATGACCATAGTTGGTCTCAGCTTTTGAGAATATGTCGCTGTAAGACCCCAATAAACTATTAACTTTATTAAACTCTGTAGGGGTTAGATCATCAGGTATAGGAACGTTGGGCAAGGTACATAATGCTTTGTGAGCATGTAGGCCCATATCTGAAATAGACCCAATATAGTGGACTTGGTTAATCTCCTTAACTAGGATCAGCAGTTTTTTTCCTAATCTCCTGGTGTTAATTTACAACCATGTCCTTACTGTTAATATTTCCCAATAGAATATTGATAGGACGTTGATAGACTGGGTTTAAGATGCCTGTTAATACTTGAGGTTATGTGGGACTGGTTCCATCAACGCTAGTTATGTGAAGCAAGCAGTTGTGGAGATTTGAATGGTAACCTTGGTATCAATCACCCTTTTTTCACCCGCCCTAATCAACACCTCTCGCTGCATAAGGCGGAAATTCCTCTAGAGCGTCTACTGATTCAGGCGGCATCTAAGTATTCCGCCTTGCTGTTGTGTAGCATAATGATAAGTCAGAGAAAGTATACTCAACAGTGCAAGAGTATTCCTTTTTATTAATCTCCTTGTGGTCCAAAATAAGAGATCATCATTGTTAAGAAGGGAGAGATAGACCTGCTTCAGATTAATCCTTTCTTACTTGAGTATAAACTGGGTACCAATGAGTATATCATAGGTATTGTTGTCTAAGGCCACCGCGGAGGCCAAAAGTCGTTTTCTAAATCGGATGGGTAAATATGTGTAGGCCCCAATAGTGCAACTGTTGGTTGTACCAGCAGTGCCAAGCTCCTGAGTATAGTTGAGGTCAGGGGCCAGCTTATTTTTTATAAGCTTTGATGATACAAAGTTAATGTGAGATCCAGTGTCAAGGATAGCAATGTCTCATACTCCATTGACAACAACATCTACTTTGGTTATGTTCCCCATTTTTAGGGGGGAATAGCGAGGATCTCCTTCAGCTGTAGAGTAGAAGCAAGTCTTTTGGCAGTATCAGAGAATTTATCCCGGATAGCTGCATTTTATACACATTCTGAGTGGATCAGATCATCGTGGCAATGAGCTGGTCAGCATCGCTGACGGTATCATTACCTTCAGACCTCTTGGGTCATGATAAAGGTATGTTTTGCGGGGTATTCTAGCAAATCCACTCTTTCTGATTCAATTTTCAGTTTCTTCACTTCACCTGGGGGATCCTAGGACATATTGACTGAAATTTTCACGACCCCTTCAGATTCATCGTCAGAGGGATTCTCAATGCACGATAACTAGCTCCATTGATTGGGAGGTAAGGTCAGGGTTTCCCTTGTTGCAGGGAATCTCAGGGTGCACTTGATTAATTAGGTAACTTTTTTTTAAACGCTGAGATAGTTACAGCTCTACATTTAGTCTTTGATGCAGGGGGTTTGGGCTGCCCCATGGCTACAGGTTTTGAGCTATAGATGTCAGAAAAAGATCCTGAGATGGATAACATCATGGAAGTGGAGGCTTCAACTATGCCAGCTTTGGGTCAATCAGCAGTTGTGTGCTTTTGGGAAACAGGCGGTTTAGCGCTTGTGATCTGGTAATTTAACCCATTGGGAGTAGTGCGATTGAAACCCTAGAGAGGAGTTTAGGCTTAGGAGCCATCTTTAGGACCACTTGGAGAGGCTCATTGCCGAAAAAAGTTGATCTTAGTGGTAAGGTAAAGGGATAACTGCCTTCACAAACTGGTTTTTTTGAGCGGAAAATGAAGGGGAGCACTGACTCATCAAGGCCATTATATGCTGGCTATTTTTATGATATGAGGAAGCTGTTTAGGATGGCAACTCCATAAGAGCAGGTTTCCAAGGGGAGATAATCCTAAGCTAGTTTAGTCATAATAGATACTTGCCTCAGAGCTCTTGCATGGGTCAATTTCATATATGTCAGCCACCACTAGCAGAGTCTCTTTGATATCTAGTACATTTTCTGAAGGTTTTTTGATGAAAGAGATATACAGCGCCAAATATGGATGATGCGTTAAACTAGCTAAAATAGCAGCAATGGCGTAATCTAGAGGTAGCATGTTTGCCAGCAACAGAGGTTGAGCTTCAATATAAAATTGCTCAACAAAAGAGAGTATTGATTCTTCCTCTTTTTAAAATAAGTCACATAAAGGACTGTTTTTGCCGTTTTAAACTCTTTGGGGAGCCTAAATTTTCAATAAGCGTTTGTTTAACCTCCGCCCAGATATTGAGTTTGGCCATGCTGGGAACCATGATCTCTTATGCCATGCGACTCAAGAAAGGGAGGATGTGATTGTTTTATTTGATAATTTGTTGTGCCATCCATGGAAGATTCATAAACATATAGAAATGAAGAGATGCTGCCCTCTACTGGGATAAACTTATCTTTAAATGCGGTTTAAAAAGAGATAAGGGCACGCCCAGTGAGAGCAGAATCAGCAGCAGCAGTGTTGAATTTTGGTCTTATTCCGATGGCTGGTTCTTCTTTAATGTATGGTAAAGTTTTGAGCGTCTATTGTATGAGGATAATAGAGCAGACAGTGACTATAGTTGAAGATGTAACTATCTGGTAATAGCACTTTAAAGTTGTATTCTCCTGATGTTACTTGGACGATGGCACGCTGCCCTGATTTACTGATCTAAAGTAAATTCTCAGATAGTACAAAGTAAAGTTTTAAACACAAAAAGCTTATATGTTAAACTATAAACTGGTGGTAATAGTTGAATGTGTTTTATTAGCATCAACTTGAAGGTAATTTATAGGGTTTGATGTTCACCACATCTTACCCCATGACGTCTTTTTTTCAATGGCACTTGGCTAAGGGAACACGTAAAATGTTAGTAAGAGCATCTACAAGTACTTTAACTCAGGGCATCATGATCAGCCTCAGGGTTGGTGTAAACATCGTCATCATTCTCAAGATAGCGTTTTGGATGCATCTGCAAATAGCTGAACTGATTCTCTTTCACATGCAATTGGCAGCACATACAACGCGATTTGTATCACTAATTAATAATTAATTTAATCAAAAACTTGACTGACATTAAAAACTAATTTTGACATAGACCAAAAAAGCCCACATGCCCGAGTCATTAAGTCAAAACTTGATTTAAGTCTGACCTAACCAACAAAGCCCTTGAGCCCATGTCATTATAGTCAAATATTATGAGGTGAAAATGCTAGGCGCAGATCCTAAACTTTACATAAGCTTAGGATATACCTGATCCTTAATTGCTGATATCTGATATGATTCATAATAAGTTTAAGCATGCTAACATTATTATGTCCCTATCAAATATCTGAAAATTAGGTTTAGTCAATTACTCAACAAGAAGCTATATAGGGGCACTGCTCAAGCTTTTTGAGTCGGGATAAGGCGTTGGCTAGTTGCTTCTAAAGAGCAACTTTCCTTTAGTAAAGCTTTAAAAGAAGGGAAGGGAATTACTTACTATTCCGCCCCCATTTTAGGTGAAAGTTTGTGGTATACAGGTACCACTGTAGTGAGCACCACTTGAAGAATCAATATTTGGGGTATGCTTGCAGGTGCTTTGAATCCCTTGATTTTAACAAATTTTCATGAGAGGTGATATTCTCAACTATCAAATTAAATTTAGAGGAATAAACACCACTTATAATGGAAATAATAAACACTAATACTAATACTTAAAAAGCTTGATTTTAAGAGGTTTTTATTAAGTTGCCTTAGGGGATTAAAAGAAAACCCTCATAATAAGTCAATGCTAGTATTTAAATGTCAAGGCTCAAAATTTGGATTGCTTAGTAACGTCTGATAAAGGGAATATTGGTATTTGACCTATTGGGTTGGTTGAGACTTGCTTGCTTCAATGTGAGGGTATATGGGTAAGTGACAGCTGGGAAGATGAACCCGTGAGGCAGAGGTTTTATAAATTTAGAACAATCAGAAGATGGGAAAGTATTTTCACCTTGCTGAAATCACTCTCTGACCAAATAAAAAAGGCCAGTCTCCGCGAGGTAAATTGTAATAAATTAAAAGTGGCCTAGAGAGGAGCCTCCAATGAACTCCCCAGATTTGGCTGATGATTCAGTGCAATTTGACCACCCAAACTTAGTTTGTTTGCCCGATTATTAATAAGAGATTTACCCCAATTTGCGGGGTTCTACCAATAATTGTCTAGGGTCTTTTGGCCAGTTTTTCAAAGTTTACCTCCAAAGCACTCTTTTCATATATCATACTTGTAATTGTTTGACACCCAGATTTGATTTAGTAATTTCATCTCTAAAGCAGTTTGATCGGCGTTTATCTGAATAATGAATGGTTTTAAAGTTTGAGTATATAAATATTTGCGTTTTTGTGAGAAAAAGCTTTAGCTTGTCAAAAGCCATCTTCAACTCCCTGCCCATTAAATCTGTACTTTTTTCTTGAGAAGAAAAATAAAGCCTCACCTGTCATACTAAAGTTCACTACAAAATGGTTATAGTAATTGACCATTCAAAGGAATACCCAAGTATAGTACTTGCTACTCAGCCGCAATATTTCCTGGTGGTCTCAACATTAGAGGTCTGGATCCATAAGCCTTTTTTGTCAATGGCAAACCCCAGATATTCAATTTGTTCAAGGTAAAAAATGCACTTATTTGGCTTGATTTTTAGATTGGCTTTGCCCAGGCTGAGAAAAACTTCCTCTATGTGCTGCAAATGCTTAGTAAACATCCTAGAAAGTTTTTATTTTCCAAATACGCTAACACATTAGAAATATTAAATCCTTATAATATGCTGTCCATAGCGCGATGAAACGTCATTGGGCGCTAAACATCCCTTGTGGCATCCTAATGAGCTGGAATATATTCTAAGCAGTACTTAAAATGCACTTCTTCTTTCTATTTTTGGCAGCCCAATCTGCCAGATATCAAGATATTAATTTTATGGTGAAAAAGGTATTTTGCGCTACCCAAGCGGTCTAGTGCAATGTCAATATGTGGTAAAAGATACAATTCCTTCTTTTTAATATTGTTAAACTTTAGATAAACTAACGCCATTTGATTGGATACATCCTTTTTCTTGTAATTAGCACTAGGGAGGCCAAAGGACTCTTTGAGGGCACTAACATCTTTTATGCATTAGTTAGTTGATTTTTGTGATTGGCGATTTCATATGCTTTTTGAGCACCAAAAAGGATGGAGGAAATTTAGCGGATTACCAGTATTGATCTGGTGTAACACATTGTGGGCCATTCCAAATCATAATCATCCTTAGCAAAGATCACACTACTTCTCAAAGACGGATAGAACTTGTCTTTTAATTTAGTCAACCCAGAGAGTCGTTTCTGAAATACCAGGAAACATATTAATTAGCACTCATTACTATCAAGCCCATGTTTATCATATTG
The DNA here is from genome assembly GCA_022478985.1 of Massospora cicadina. Lineage (NCBI taxonomy): Eukaryota > Fungi > Entomophthoromycota > Entomophthoromycetes > Entomophthorales > Entomophthoraceae > Massospora > Massospora cicadina. Next base: position 34,570 of record JAKSZP010017692.1, on the reverse strand, counting down.
ACAAAATCATGGATTTTTTATAATTCCTCAATGGGTAAAATTTGAATAAAAGCAATTATTTGATGTCGCTTTATCTGAATAAAATAAAGATACAAGCGAAAAGAACATGGATCTGTCATGGACATGAAGAATAAACCCAGGCGCAGTGACAGGCTACAAGTATAAGTGCAAAATTGAAAAATACCCTGCTATACTATCCCTAGAAAAGCTTTAGTTAATTTTTGTCTCCACTATAATTTGATTGACTGCCAGATGGTTAGACTACAATAATCATGTATTGGTTTACACTTGCAATACACTTAGATTCTACATTCCAAAAAAACTCCAAATACAGTCACAAAGCTTCTGTTGACCAATTGGAACTATGCCATCCTTAGTATAGGATTAACAAACCCCTGAATCAAGACTCCGTGGCCTCATCCTTTCAGATTATAATAAATAGCAGAAGGGTTTGTCCAAGAAACTTCAGCGTATCTTATTTAAAATTTTATTTGGCTCCATACATTCTCATAAATAAGGTCAAAATAAGGAAGCAATATTTTATATTTTGAAAAACTATGATGAGAGTGGATATCACCAGTGATCCAAAACGCAGCATCAAGGCACTTATAGCTCCTTTAAATGTGGCCATATGAGGGCCTGCAGTACCGTAGATTTTCCAAAAATCTATTTCTAAAGTGAGGTCTAGTTTCTTTACTAATATAGTGGACAATATATATTCATGCCCCGCTGTCTACAATAGCTCTGACTTTGAGCTTTTTTTACAATAATATTAATATTAGTCTACTCAAAAATTAAGCATCAGTAGTTTTTATTGTTTGAGCATCCAAATTGTTTCCTTGAACTAAATAACCTCAAATATCTTCATATACTTAAGGACTAAATTCCTTCATAGCCTCAATAGGTATAGCCACTTGGGCCCCATTAAACTTGAGGTTCTCACCATAGGGGATTGGAAGATCAAGCTGTTTTAATTTTCAACATAAGGCTTTAATATTACTTTTTAACCAGCTTAGATTCATGTTAAATCTGTAAGCAGTTGGTAACTGATACTATCAACTGCTTTAACTAAACTACCAAAAGCGGGGTGTTGTAATAATCATTTTTTATTTATTTGAGGCAAGCCAACCAGGGGCAGACATTACTGAAAGATAGAAAGTAAACATCTACATATAACTTAAGCAAGGTCAACTCCATTGTAAAAAGTTTTTCTACCTCCAGATTGGGACTAAAAATTTTTTGGAGCGTCATGGGTAAGGTTTTCATGTTATTAGACCCACTAACCGCCAATATCTTTCTTTGGATGGCACCCAATTAATATGTGAAAGGCGGGAATCAACCTGCAACCTTCAGGTTGGTAGCAGTACACCCTATCGACTCATCTTCCACCCCTTGTTGTTATAGTCCTTTTGTATCATGGAAAGTGATTTTGGTGATTTTTCTTATTTTGAGATTTTTAAATGAAGAGGACATAGATATTAAAGTTTTACTCCTCTAGTAGTTTTTTTAAACTTTTCATCATCTGTAGGTTTCAAAGAATATACATTGGTATCAAAGCTCTAACTATGGCAACAATTGCATAGTGTCTTATTTTTTGCATTAATGAAAGGCAATTTGACTGATAGCGGCCTATCAGGATGAGTGCTATAAGGTGGAGGTAAATATTATTTTGAGAGAGGGTCAAGTTTGTGTATCATGAATCTCTTAAGTTATTTAAAGGGCGCGTCAAAGAGTGACTTCACATTGTAAGAAATGATTCACCATATGTATATCCAGTTTTCATTTAGATTCTGGTATTTTAACCTAATAAAACACCTTCTAGGGCTTGCAGACATGGTGCAAAGCGATCTGGGCATCAGACCATTAATGGCATCCCCCTGATAGTGTCTGTGCCTTCAAATATAAAGCTCTCCAAAAAGGCTTTAAAATTTTTACCCTCGTAAAAAAGATGTTAAGGAAAATTATCTTCCATGTATCTATCCTTTTTTGCCCCACTAAACACCTTGATAAAATCCTTAGAATTAAGCTTGTTCTTCCAACCTTCTGTTGTTTCAGCATAATTTACTTTTAAATTTCAGTATCCAGAAAGTTCATTACTATCTCCACCTTAGCATTCTCAAATGCTCCAGCTATACTAATCTTAAAGAGACGAAAAAATTGTGCGAAATCACTTTTTATTAAACTTCAGTGAGTTAATAGGGTTAACATAAAATCGAGGCTCATAGTTTCAGGGACAAAGGACATCCATGGCTTATAATAACTTTTCAGGTGACAAGGATAAGAAGTAAAAATAAAGCGCTTTTAAGCCGCCAGAGTGGCTTTCATAGAAGATCCGCAAGCTTGATCAGAATTGGTGGCAGTACTAAACACATGTTATATTGGAATTTTGCAAATAATTAATACAAATGATTAAAGGTAGCAGCCATAGAAGTGTCCAGGGGGAGCAGAAGCCCCTGGGCCCAAAATTTAGGTCAGAAAGGTAAAACCTCACGTGGATATACCACCTTATGGCCTTAATTCTGATTCCTTCAACATGGCTTATGATTATCAGTATCACATCTGAGGTTGATTTACTAGAGGGACCCTTGCGGCACTTACAAAGATTGTTTTGGATCTCATTTTTTAACTGGTCCAACATCTTAAAAAGGCAGTGGCGTTCTACATTCAACTTGTTATAAAAAAGATTGATTTATAGTAACAGGAAGATTTGTTTATAATTTGAGGCTCTCACTAATCAAAGGCCTTACTTTATGACCCTGATCTCTCAGATCAAGACACAAGGAACCAATTGACTGTTACAAAGCAATATTAGAGTTCAAAGCTTCATCCATAAGTTATTGAGGCCATCAAGGCGACATAGAAGAGCATCATTGTCTTTTATTAATTCATTTGCCAGTCAACCAAGGCTTAGTCCTATTCCAGAAAACTGGCCAGCATGATTACTTAAAATTATCAGAACTGATGAAACACGTTATATTTTTATTGTTATATAGTATGATTGGCCGTTTAAGCTTCCATATATCTCTCTACTTTGGCTCTAAGGTAGTATTAAACTTGGGTACAGTTATGAGTAAAGTCTGTTACCCATTAGATAAATCCCCAATTTTCATAAATTTTAGTAAGAATATGCAACTGATCAGTACTAGGATTAATAGCCAGCCTTTTTAGCTTCTGGAGGGCGTCCTAAGTTTTCTGCTAAATTAAAAGATTCTGTGCATGAAGGTTGCAAAGATAATCTTCCAATTATCTTAGTAAAAGAGTTAACTCATTGCTGGGTTTCCATAAATGCAGCCAAACCGCCAATGTCAATATGTTGACAGTCAATAATCTGCTGAATTTGGCGGATGGATGTGTGAATGTATATCACAATAATTTCTACCAGATGATCTTGAATTGCAAGTTTCTTGACCAACTCACTGATGATCATCTCTTAGAAGAGATAGCAATTTTGTAAAAGATATCATTATACATATATCTTTAAAAACATTCCCAGTTGGGCTTCATTTGTATTGGCTGAAGTAAGTTGGTAATCATGAATTAACTATTAAGATATCTTTTAAATTGAACAGAGTAGACATTGGAAACAGGCTACAGCTTATGGCTTTAAAATTTCTGGAAGGTGGAAGCTCTACCATAGTATTCTAGAATCCCTCACTTTCAGAACTACTAAGTTAAATATAAGCTTATATCTTTTCACCTTTATCTATTGGCTCATGAATATACTTAGCGCCAAGGCTAAGGGTGAATTAGTTCTCATCATGATCCATACTAGTATTATGTTCTTGGGCAACAAAGTGAAACTCCTGTAGTGAGCACCAAAAAGTTTAAATTAGTTCTAGACCATCAGAATTTAGTTTTCAGGTTACTACAAATAAAGATACAAGGTCCTGTTAGAGTACATTAATCTTTGAAACTTAAAAAGCTCCTTTTTAGCAATAGAATTTTTCTTTAGTAATAAAAGTAATTTGTATCTATTAATACTAACAATGGCTCTGCGATTTGATAAAGTACTTTCTTTATGTAGGCTTTCTCCAGAAGTGTTGGGGTAAAGATATCCATTTAGAGTTTATATTACTGTCTATATTTGCTTTCACCTCATTAGAGTTCTTATTAGTACGTTTTGGTTACACAGCAGCACTCAAGAAGGATGACTAGAGAAGTAATATCTAAATTAGGGTAAGTGCAAATAACTAGGGAGTGAAGCATTTTAATAAATTAATTGTTTTGAACTATTTACTATAGAAACACTGGCGGATGGCCATAATAAAAATATGGACTCTATTACCAATTATATCACACCATTTTTGGGTAAGATAGTATATTTAGGAGTATTATAATAAAAGTGGATATAACCTCAAGGCCAGAAGCTGAGGTGATCACTAAATAAAGCAGAAAAAGTTGCACTGGTGGAGATTAATGACTTGATCAGCCATCATAATTACTTTAGCCTAAGGCATTTAGGCAAAATTATCAAAAAAGTAATTTATTACATTTTTAGCAACTTCCTAAAAACTGGGACCAGTAAGGGGATGCAAGTTATGATAACTAATTAACCATTATATAAATATTAGTTAGAAAAATGTAAGTGTTTTATAATATAAAAAGATGTTTGTCAAATTAATTTTAACAGGCCCCATCATGTCAATTGACACCATGTGATAAGTGAACCCAGGGTAAACTAGCTAATATCTCATCATATTCTTATGGGTTTTGTAAAGCTAGCACTCCACATAACAGGATAAGTTATCTGCCACATCATATCACAATGATAGCCAGTAAGAATAATGTCAAAGGTAATCCAAATGTTTTTCTCAGTCCACCCTGCCCTGCGACCTTGTGTTCATCTTGGATTTTTGTAAATGCCATGACAGTTTTGAATTAATATTTCTCACATATATCATTTATAAAGTTGTCGTTTTTGGTTTTGTGCTTTCCATAACCTTTTCAGAGCGTTTTGGATATCTTGGAGTTCATCTTCTAAATTTATTCTTTAGTCATTTATTGTAAAACTTTATCAACTCGCTGATATATGATATGAATGGTAGGTAAAAATCAGTAGTTTGTCAGCATTCTGATGAGTTGCTCCCACACTGTGAGCAAATTTATATTCATAGGCTTGTAATTAAAAGCCCATTGAGCTACTTTTTCTTTAATTTTTTGATATTGTTCAACCAGCATCTTGCTAATGGTCAGTAAAGACCTTGAATTTCATCCTGGTATATGGGATCTAAATTGTTTGCATGTTTATATCTATAAGACATTTGCATTCCATCACAATTAATCTCTTTGCATAGTGAAAGTGTTTGCTTGCATAGTCCATTGGATTCTATACCTTAAAATCATCATTTTGGTATAACATGGTGCTGATTACCATAATTGATGCATCCAATTGAGTTATAGAAGGTTAGTAAAATCTGGATAACGATTGGAATGATCATCAGATATTTCCATAGCTCGTCAAATTAGTTTTAAGATTCTTTGTTCCATGCAAAACCCTTTTTCAGACCTTTCAACAAATTGAATAATGGCTCAGCAATCCTTGAAACTTATTTGATAGATTGACAATAATAGCCAACTATCACAAAAAGACTTAAATATTTCAAACACTCTTTGGGATTGACGTTAATTCAATTGCAATATCTTCTGAGGTTGCAGGTCTATTCCATTGGAGTTTTCACAAACCCCAAAAGTTCAAATTCTTTTCCTAAAAATTTGGCATTTTCTCAACTTAATCTCCAGATTAGCCACCACTGGGCATCTGAGCTCTTCCTCTAATTAAACAAGGTGATCTGTGAACTTCCAACTGAGAACATTGATGTTGTCCAAACATACTAGAACATAGTAAAACTTTAAGTCACATAAGATGAAATCCATCTCCCTTTTGTAATGTAGCTGGTGCATTGCACAGACATTCTGGCAATCAGTTTGGCTTGTATAATTCCTGTGCAGTTCTTATTTCACACTTTTCCCGATCTTCTTTTTTAAAATCTATCAGTACCCATAATCATATCCGTGGATGATAAAGATATTTTCGTTTGCTTATATGAACTAATTTATTTAACATTTTCAATGGATAAGGATCTTTCTTGGTGATATTGTTTAGTCATAATTAATTGACCCCCACCCAATTTTACCCATCTTTTTAATTTACTAAGACTTGACTAACCCATGGAGTTGATGAAGGCATGTGGAGCCCATGTTTATCAGCTTATTGATTCCTCAGTAACCACCGCTTCAGCAACTTTTTGACTGCCAGACTGCCTCATTTGTATTGTCTTGGACCACCCAGTATCACCCTTAAGGATAACATTTGTTTAAATCCTAGGTCATGATCATCATGAGAAGATAATATCTGATACTTTTTATACAAATTTTAGCACTTACTCCTACTGATGTTTCAACAACATAGAAAGATGCTCTTGATACATTAGTACATGGTAATTTAGCAGCGCCTTCTGGTAATCTCATTTCAGACAACGTCCCAAAATCATGAAATTCTTTAATTTCAGTTAACAAATTTAAATAAGCGTATGCAATCATTTGATTCATCACCACTTAATTGGCTTTTAACTAAAGTTGACCAATAGAACCTAAATTTCTCCATGGCCTGGAATCAGAATTCCTGGAGCTACCTGTTAGATTTCAGTTTTTGGTTATGCTTGCTGGTACATTTTGCTCCTAAATTCCAACAAACAAGGCAGAAAAATTACGTTTCTCAACTGTTAAGATAAATATTTTTAGGGGGTAAATTAGCCACTTATTTTTTAAATAATGGAAATATCAAGCATAACAGAAATTTGGTTTTTTATAAGCTTTTTATAAGGTTGTGATATAGGGGATAAAAAGTGAATTCTCTCAATATCTAGCATCTTAGTATTTAAACTATATCAAGATTTGAAGGGAAATCTTTGTGAAGTTTGGATTGCTTAGTAATGTCCAAATTAGAAAATATGGGTATTTGACCTATTGGATTGCTGGAGACTCGCCTTGCATTGAAGGAACAGAAGATGGAAAGTCAATTGCAGGTATGATATGCCCGTGAGGCAATGATTTTATAACTTTAACCCAATCATTGGGCGCAAAAATATTTTCACCTTCCAGGACCCCTTCCAGCCTTATAAAAGAGACCGGTTTCCACAGTGTTGGTTGTATTAATTTGTTGTAAGAAGGAGAGGGACCTCAGAAGGGCTCTCTGAATTTGGTTTATGATTTGGTGCAATCTGACTGCCCAATTTTGTGGTTTTGGCCTGAGTATTACTATAAATGTTACCCAGATTTGAGGGGTTCCACCAGGAATCAACCAGGGTCTTTTGGCGAAATTTATTGTCATTTTTATCTGACATATTCTCATTAGAATATCAGAATTTCAATTGTCTGACATTACCCCCCCCCAAAGTGTTAGGTGGTGATTAAAGGCGTAAAACTGGCCTTGGACCCAGTTGATGGTCACTCCATAAGTATAAGATTTGATGGAGTATTCATCCCCTCACTTATAGGTGACTACAAAGGGTCCTTCCCATATTGATACGATCTTCTCACTCCTAGGATTGATGTGGTTTTGATAATACAATACCAAGTCAGATTTGGAAGGAAGGGAGAGGGGCCCGGAGCTCATTGGCTGCTAGTCCTTCTTAAGTGACCATCTTGGCCAAGTTAGTCATAGCCTCCGCTTATAGTTGGATGATGTGTTAGGCTAACTTTTTCATGGCTTGTTCTGGGTCAGTTCTGTCTGTAAAAATATCTTTTGTTAGTTGGCCTGGTACCTCAGGTTCTTAGCCATAAAACACATAGAAAGGGGACATCTTTAGAATGCGATAGTAACTAATCCAGTAGGCTATGAGGGCACTAAGTAAGTAGAGACTTTCAGTGGAGAGGGTGTGAATTGGACATTTTTTGGAGTATTGATACCAAGGTTTCATTAAATCTTTCTATAGCCCCGCTTGTGGATGGTTTATAGGGGGCTGAAAAGAGTTGTTATGTTCCCATAGAAGTGGAGAGGAGCTTTACCACTCTAAAGGTGAAGTTTTCACATTATCGAAAGGAGGACTTGGGTACTTATACCACGCGAAGATATTTTGATGTAAAATGTAACAGTAGCTTTAGCCGTATAAGCAGAGAGAGCAACAGCTTCAACCCATTTAGTGAAATAAACAATTCTGACCATGATATATCAATTGCCACCAGTGGTCTGAAGTAGAGGCCCTACTGCGTCCAAATTTATGATGTGGAAGGGTTGTTGGGGAGTAGTCAGATATTACTGATACTGGTTCTTATAGCTGGATTGCTTTTTAGAGGTCAGACAGGCATTAAGGACTTCAATTATGGTCTCTATGATCCCTTCCCAGTGATACTAACCTTTAACCCATTCATAGGTTTTTCAGACTACGCCATATCTCATGATAGCGTAAGACTCCATGATTCAGGTACTCACTTGGACAGCTGGAGATAGGGAAACCAATTCACTTCTACTTTCTTGTATAACTTCCCACTTTCCACTTTGGTGTTTTGGGAGTGCCATGCTAGCACCTTTTATACTGGTTCATCTTCATCAGCACATGATTCAGGAGTCATGAGGAGGTCGTGCAACTTCTCTGCTTCGCTATTGCCAAGGTGTAGGACAGGCAGTCGCATCAACCCATCATTTGTTCATATGGCTCATCCCAGCTTGATACTCAACAGTCATATCATAGTTCAGGAGCTTAAGAGCCCAGATATCCAAACGCCCAGTGAGGTCCTCCATAATTTGTAACCATTTCAAGGATGTTTAGTTAGTAATCACTCAAAATGAAATCCCATATAAAAGGGCAATAGTATTTGACAGCTAGTAAGATGGCAAGGTCTTCCTTTTCAGTGACGCTGTAGTTGTGCTCAGCTTTTGAGAGCATCTTACTGAAATAAGACACAGGACAATTGACCCCATTGTATCTAACTGAGCCAAGATAGCTCTACCGGCGTAATAGGAGGCATCTGTGAACAACATGAAAAGCTTGCCATAGTCAGTGTGACAGAGGATGTGCCTTTTTGCAATAGTTCTTCAAGGTCTCAAACGCGGCCTTTTGTTCATCACCCCAATGGAATGGAGTGTTCTTAGCCAAAAGACGTACAAGGGTCTCACTAAGCTGGGCGAACTTGGGGACGAATCAATAGTAATACCCCATATTTCCCAAGAATATCTTATGTTACAAAGAATCTTAGGCACTGGAATTTTGGATATCGCTTCAACCTTGTCTTGCAGGTTAAGTCCCATATTTAGAGATAACGTACCCAAGGAAATTTAACTTCTTCTGGAAGAAGGTACGTCTGGAGGTCTTCAGCTTGATGTTTGATGCCCGCAACAGTTGAAACACTTCCTTTAGATGGGTGAGGTGTTTGTTGAAGGTTTTGAAGAAAGCTGTGATGTCTTTGAGATAGACAATAACATGGCTCAACTTGAGATCCTGTATAATATGATCCATCGCCTGCTGAAAGATTCAGGCGCATTACATAACCCCTGGGTAACTATGAGGTCTGAAAAAAGCCCTCATTACAGATGAGGGCGCTTCTCCTCATTCTGTGGATAAAGGTCCATATGCCAATACCCACTAGCCAAGTCTATGTAATAAAAGAACTTGGACCCAGAGAGTTGAGCCAGAGCATCACCAAGATAGGGGATAGGTAGCAGTCCTTCTTGGTGAGATTGGTCAGCTTATGGCAGTGCATAACTATATGATGATCTCCATTTTCCTTCATTATAAGCAGAAAAGGGAACGACCAAGGGCTTTAAGATGGCGCCAGCAACCCATCTTCTAAAAACTGATTTATCTCCGTGCTCATTTGTATCTACTCAACTTTTGATTTAATGTAGGGTTTGGAGTGGATGGGACAATAATCCCAACATCAATGGTACGCGTCCAACCTTTCATATGTTCATAGTCATTATCAGATTTCAAGAAAAGATAGCTATAGGACTCCAATAAATTATGAACTCTATTAAGCTCTAAAGGAGTTATATCATCAGATATTTGATTAGTAAGCAGAGTACATAACAATTAGCAGCAGGTAAGCCCATATTCGCCATAGACCCAATATAGTAAACTTGTTTAATGTCCTTGATAGGGACCAGTAGGCCTCTTCCAATTTTCTGTTGCTTCTTGACGACCATGTACTTGTTGGTGAGATTCCCCAACATGAGATTGATTGATGGCTGATAAGCAGGGTCTAGCACGCCTGGCAAGAATCTAGGTTCAAAAGGAAAACCTCCATTAATTCTGTTAAGTGCGATAGGCAGTTGTTGAGGATTTGTAGGGTAATCTTTGTGTCAACTACTCTTTGTTCCTCAGATTTTATGACTACTTCTTCGGATGCATAAAAAGGGATACCCTCTAGGGAGTTCACTGATCTAGTCAGCTTCTTTGTATTCCGCCATGCCGTTGTGTAGTATAATGTTAAGGCGGAGGAAAGATACTCAACGATGCAAGCATATTCTTTTTTATTAAGCTCTTCATTGGTCAGAATTAGAGGAACCTTGTAGTTAAGAGTGGAGAGATACCCCTGCTCCAAGTGATACCCCTTCAAATTTACGCATGAAATAGTTTCCAATGAGTAGATCATAGGTATTGTTGGCCAAGGCAACTTCTGGGGCTGCAAGCTACGCTTTTCAAAACAAATGAGCAAAGAAGAGTAGGCTCCGATGGCATGATTGTTTGGACTTTCAGTTCCAAACTCTTGTGTATAATTGAGGTTGAGGGCCAGCTTAATTGTTTTCATACGTTCAGATGATACAACGTTCACATGGGACCCAGTGTCAAGGATAGCCTAACCCACACTCCATTAATTATGACCTTCACTATAGTTAAAGTTCCCCAGGTTGGTGAAAGAGCAAGGACCTCCTTTAGATGGAGATTAGAATCAAAATGTCATTTGGCATTTTTAAGGTATGTTTTTTTGCATAGCATGCAGGGAATGGACACATTGGGTGAATTGGGTCATTATGGCAATGAGCTGGTCAGCGTTACTGGTAGTTTTAATAATCTCAAGACCCCTAAAAACTTGCTAAAGATAAGTTTGATGAAAGGGCTGGCCCAATCCACTCTCTCCAGGTTCAATTAATGAGGTACATTTACATCACCTGGGGCTCCTAAAACATAGTGAGCAATATCTTCACAAAACCCTTCAGATTTATCTTCATATGCGTTCTAAATGCACGTCAAGGATTACATGATCGGGTAGTAAGGTCAAGGCTTCCCTTTTTTCAGGGGATGTCCTGGAGCGCTCAATTATCTGGGTAACTTTTTGAAAAACGCTGTAATAGTTATGGCTCTATATTTAGCCTTTGATTCGGGAGTTTGGGCTGCCCCATGGCTACAGGTTTTGAACTAGAGATGGCCAGAATAGATGCCAAGGAGAATAAAGGTATTGCCTTGACAGGACTTGAAAATGGAGGTACTTTGGAAATCCTCTCTAAAAAAGGAGAAGGACAGGGCAAAGTGATAGCTAACCTCACCAGCTGCACTTGGGTAGCTGGAGATGAAGGGTACTGCTGCCCTGTCACTGCTAGTATACTCTGTCTATCTGCACATGGGGAGGAGCATATGGTTGCAGCAGCTCCGTGGGAGCAGATTTACAAAGTGAGACAGCCATAGAAGAGGCCGGAGAGATTATAGTAGATTCTCACCTCAGAGCTCCTTGCGTAGTATCGCTTTCAAAATAGTTGGCCACCATTAACAAGGCATCCTTGACATCCATTATATTTTTGAAGGAGCGCTTGACTGAAGAAATATATAGCGTTAAAGAGGGATGAGACATTAAACAAGCCAAAATAGCAGCAATGGCGTCATCTAGAGGTAGAATTTTTGCTAGCAGCAAAGGTTGAGCTGCACTATAAAATCGCTTAAGAAAAGAGGGATCAATTTTCCCTCTTGTAGGCTAAGGCACATAAAGGCTTCTTTTTGCCGTTTTAAATTCTTTGAGAAGTCTAATTCTTCAATAAGCGCTTTCTTAACCTCATCACAGGTGCTGATACTGACCATGTTACAAACTATTATTTCTTGAGCCATATGACATAAGCAGGGAAGCATGTACCTGAGTTTTTGCTGGTCAGTCGCTATTTCCATCACTGATTCAAAATCATACCGGTAGGATGCAATACTGCACTTACAAGGTGTAAATTTATCTTGAAGAATGGTTTTATGGATTGTAGGAGAGGCCACATAAAAGCCTTGTCAAGAGTGCTGCTCAAGCCTCTTAATTTTACAAAGAACTAGCTATCTGTTTTTATAAGTCAGCCAGCTTAAATTTCAATAAAGTTGTCATGTTTGAATATAAAATTCATGGTGTACAGGGTTCCCTATAGTGAGCAACACTTGTTATTTTAGGCTTTGGTTATTCTCTCTGGTGCGTTTTACTTCTAAATTACGACAATTAAAACAGGACATTAGGTTTCTCAACTGCTAGGATAAATATTTTTAGGTGAGAATTAACCACATATCTTAAAAATAATGGTAATAAGCATAACAGAAATTTGGTTTTTTTATAAGCTTTTTATTAGGTTGTGATATAGGGGATAAGAAGTGAATCCTCTCAATATATAGCAGCTTAATATTTAACTATATCAAGGTTTGAAAGGAATTCATTGTGATGTTTGGATTGCTTAGTAATGTCCAAATTAGAAAATATGGGTATTTGACCTATTCGATTGCTGGAGACTCGCCTTGCATTGATGGAACAGCTGATGAGAAGACAATTTCAGGTAGAAAATTTTCAGGAGGCAATGATTTTATAAATTTTACCCAATCATTGGGCGCAAATATTTTTGTATTTTGCATGACCTCTTCCAACCCTATAATAGGGGTCATTCTCCGTGGTGTTGGGTTTACTAAATGTGCTGTAAGAGGGGAGGGACCACAGAATGTCTTTAGATTTAACTGACGACTTAATGTAATTTTACTTCCCAAACTTGAGGTTTTTTCTAAGTATTAATAGAAGTGTTACCCCAGTTTAAAAGGTTCTACCAGGAATTGACCAAGGTCTTTTTAACTGATTTTATTGTAATTTTCGTCCAAAAGCTCTTTTTACAATATTAGACTTACAATTGTCTGACATTACCCAAGGTTTCACCCTTGTTTTCTTCCATGGGCTGCAATTTCCATACCAGTTGTCTAAGAATCCTCAAAGTAGATCCATTATTAGATAGTTGCTTTCCCAGCAGAATAAAAGTTGTGGTGTTTATATGCAATGATATTCCTCAGTTTGCATTTAAATGAGTGTACATCTCCTATATTATCCTCCCAGATAACTTGTTCTGTATCAAGATTATGAAAGATTGTAAATTAAATTCAAAAAGTTTTTCTTCCTCATTGGTGGAGCTTTCACTTTCTGTTAATACACCAAAGGCACTTTTTGTCCCAAAATAGTTAAGTTGTTTTCTTAAAAATTTGATATCATACTTTTATAAAAATTCAGATCTGATCAGTTTATCATAAATTTAATTTGTCAAAACTACGTCTGGCGCTAAACCCACCAATGATCTGAAAGTAAAATGGAGTGCATTATATGTACCACAATGAAGTTGTAGTATTAAATATGACTATCCCATATCATTTTTTTAGTGCTAGTGGTGCCCAACCCAAAAGGGGGAGCTGCTACGCATCTTTATTTGCAAATAGGCCAAACAAAGGGATTATCATAAATTGAAAAATCCTAATATAGCCCCTAGGTTAGCAGCCTAGGAAGCCATATCAGATGGCGAGGAGGCTTTGGGGAACTTTTGTCCATCGCCTGCTTTAGCTGGCGGACCATGGCAGACAGCATTGGTGTGGGAGTATTAGCAACATAGGCATAAGAAGGCATAGTTGGGGGTTCTCTTCATTAATGAGGCCAGCGGTGTCCATCGCCTCAACATATTGAGCAAGTTGATGCTCAGCAAAAATTATGAGAGCTGGCACACAAGTTAATGACTTGATGCGCCGGCAGGTTTTGGGATAATTGGAGTTGAAAAGAGAAGTTTTTGCTGCATCAATGCAAGCGTAGCTTGCATTGAAAGCAAGCTCCTCAATTTTATACTTTGCATCTTTCTCAAAATCATGAGGAAAATTGGAGATAGGAATACCCTTGACAAGGGGCTCCCTTGTCCCATGGAGTTGCTGGTGGAGGAGGGTGTTGGCTGGGGCAGCTTCAGCTGCAACTGCCAATGAGTTAAAATATTTTATAAATGAAAAGCCCATTTTTTGGATGAAAATGGTGGGAACGCAATTTGGGAGGGTCAACGAAGAACTCCTCCAAAGCAAAATCTGGTTTCACATGGCATGGTTGTCTATCCTCCTCAAACCATTTGAGAGCCTCGAATGGATTGATTTCAGCCAGCGCTGGGCCAGCCACAGTATTGGGGCTGTGGCCAGAGATGATTGGCCACGTGCTGTCAACCATGGCAGCTTAGCTGAAACTGGTTCAGCCATCAACTCAGGTTCTGTAATCCAGTCAAATTTTCAAAATTTTTAGATTTTTTAAATTTTGATTGGCTTTTGCTTTGGAAGCAGCGCCAGAATTCCCTGACGTTGGGGGCGGGAGAATCAAGCCCCATTCAAAAATTGGGGTGAGGCATCTTCCAGGGTGGCGCCTGAGCCCTGAGCGGTTAAATGCGGCAGAAGTGGCAACCATGGAGCACTTGTGCTATAAGTGGTTAAGCTTGAAGCACAAAGGGCAAATGGTGTGGCCATTTTTGACATGCTCCCAGAATGGGTGATCAGGGTGGATCTGATTACAGTGGGGGGATTGCGAGGTGAGAGTCATAATGAAATGGGTGGATCATTGCAAAGGCGCGAGTCCCTACCAACCAATCTGCCCTACTGGGAACCACAAACTGCAACACGGGGTCTGCGCTGTAAATGGCCAAACCCTCCATGAGCTTGTGGTGGAGGCGTTTGGGGGGAAGGAAAAGAGGGCAACTGGCGAATTGGACCACCAAAGTAGCCTCATCTAGGAGCCAGGTGCAAATGGTGGGCAGCAGAATCTTTTTTATAAATTAATGGCAGCTTGGCTACTGCTGCTGCATCAGCTTCAGAGTGGAAGCCAAGGTCAAAGTACCCCTTAAAGGGGTGGAAGTCAAAAAGCTGGCAGGTTTGAAAACTGCCATGGCCATCTCAATGATTGCTGCGCTTGCATATGGGAAGAGATTCCCATATTCAACCTGAAGGCCAAAATGAAAATTGCTCTGTGGGAGCACCAAAGGGCTCGGAGCACTGCCTGAGAGCTGGCAAGGTGGTGGGCCAAGTCCTGAGGGGGGACATAACGCCCAATAGCGTTGGGAGGGCTAGTAGAGCCAGCCTAGGTGCACTTCAGCGGCATCCAAAAGATGCCAGATGGTGGTGCACCACCATCCCAAGATGGAGCAGCAGGCGTTAATTGCATTAACATTGGTAAGTTTGGATTGATTGAGCGGTTGTTTTGTATTTTTTAAAAAATCCAAATTTGGCTTTGATTTGGGTATCAAAGCAAAAGAAAGATGTTGTCCCATATTCTTTATGGTGCTCCAAATTTAATATTACTTTCATTTGTTTCACCAGTCTATATAGAACAATATTGATAGGCGCTCTACTATTAACTAAAGCTCTTACTTTCACAAATCAACTAGTATATCTACATAAGTATACTCATATTATTGTACTAAAGTATTTAATAGGGAAATTTTTGGTATCAGGACAGTTTAAAGCTTGAATTAATTTAGTAGAAAAAAATGAAAATAATTCTTTGCTAGCACTTATGGGGATAGAGATGTTGACATTATCAATCTTCAACTTTGTAATTTATAGTAATCATTTGAATTATAGCTTTTTCAATTATCTAACAAGTATAAGGTCAGGCAACCTCTTTGAATATCACAAGATTGATTATCCTTGCCTTTGCACTAGGAATAACGTTGTCATCTTGTTTTATGATTTAATATAGTAGATCAGATGTAACATCATCCATGAACAAATCTGGGATTTTTAGATCCTCCATAAAAATCAGGTGTAATGGTGCATTCTGCAGTTCTAGATAAATTTATTGTCTAAACTTCTGATTCTTTTTTTGTCTCTAGCATGGTTAGACTCTTAGGCCTGAGTAAGATTAAATTAAAAATAGGGACTCTTGCCCCAAAATTTGGAGGAAAAATTTCTAGTTAAGTTACATTCAGGACAGGTGTTCTTAGTATTGTCTGTTCATTTTTTCCCATCAAGTTTTTCAACATTAATATCCAATTCTGTAAATCCTTACTCTGGTTATTAGACTTCCTTGTATTTTGATTACTATTGGTAGAAATGGTTTTTAATTTTGGTTAGGCGCCTCAAACATCAAGCTTAACATCCTAATATACTCTACCATCTGCAAAGTAAAGTCTTAGCAGATAATGACAAGAACATTTTTGGTGTTGGTCTCCATAGGTCCTGTTAGATATTTCTGACTTGATTCCTGGTTTACAAATCAAAGTTTTAAGACAATACTAACTACATAAATTATTTTATCTCTAAAATTGGGTTGCTTTGTATTGACCCCATGACTTCCTAATTAGATTCCTTTTCAACAAATCATTTCTTTACCACAATCACTTTACATAATAGTCAATTATACTCATCACAAGGGATTTTTTTGGATCTTAAGTAAAGATAATTATCTACCAATATCATTTATCTACTAAACAAATGGTCACTTCTACTGTTGTTTCTATAATTTATTCATGTAGGTCTTTGTAGTTTTCCCTATACTAATGTTAGTGAGCTTACTGCATAGTCACACTATATAGTAAGCTAAGAGTTGGATCAGGCCAACTATACCCTATGCCATTTTTTGTAAAGGGATTTTGTGCTACACAAGTGGTTCTCACTACAGAGGGCTGTAGTAGTAAAAGAAGAAATTTTACCCTTATAATGGACTTGACTCAGGAAGGGAGATGTCTACAATAAATAAACCATTATTCTATACATCACCCCTACTATTCTTAACTATATAACTCTGAGGGAAGTTTAATATCAATATTTCCTTCAGTTTGGGCTCTTTGAGACTATTAGTATCACCGGAGAAGTTATGACAGATTGGAAAAATGTTACATTAATGGTTCTGTATCATAGGTCACAAACTATCTATTCTAATATCCACCTTATTTTTATTGCCAACAGAATCAGTATCAATTAATTCAGCAATATGCAATTTTTCTCTGAGCTATAATCAAGGACTATGACAATTCTAATAATATAGCATAAAAGGGCAAAATCTTACCAACATCTCTTTCTGCTAAGCATCACTTTTCGAAAATCAATTCAGCCTGAAATTTAGCTCCACTAAAGAGATTTACGAAAACTATTAGCAAATATGGCGGGAAACCCCGCAAAAGAACCCGCAGGCTATGCCAAACGAGCCAGCACCACCCCCAAACGAAGCAACCCTCGGTTACCCACCTCAGGGTCAACCAGAATCACCCGCTCTCAAGCAGCAGCCATGAAAGCAGGCACCACCCCCCAACCTGAGCTACTCCAACTAGCGCCAGTTCACCTGATCGCACTTCTGCAACCTGCACGCCTAACAGCTCTGTGTGCGCTGCCTCCCACCAACCCGCTGGGCCCCCTCCAACCAAGGAGGCCATCACCCACGCTGTTTTAATGGCGTCTGCTCAGTTGAATGCAACTCAGCCCATCCAGGCATTCACCTCCCCCATTGTGTCAGCTAATTCAGCCCCATCTATTATTGCTGACGCCGTGTTTCTGGCTCCCTCCATGAGGGGCGATACCCAGCTACCTGGCCCCCAAATCCTCAGATGTAAGGTTGGATTAGCCGCACATTCTGGTTCACTAAGCACCAAATTGGGACAATCTACTCTTCCCAATGAGGATTCAAATGGTTCAGATTTTGGAACTTCACACCAGTTCCAATCTCACCCGTCCCATTTAAACCCCATAATCGGCACTTCTCAAGTCGGCACTTTATCTCCATATGCTGAAAACGACCAATTCACCAATCATCCAATGAGTTTTGCCCACGAAATCACAGCAAATACTCGGGCTGAATTTACCAAAAAGATTGGGATGGTGATGAAACATCTCCCTCCTCCCAACTGGCTGGAGTCAATTCCAATCTGGATGAGCCTCCCCAATTTAGTGAGGCCCAACAAACCGCCCCTCAATTTAATATGACGCCAGCTGTTGTAACATTCCAGAAACAAGGGAGCTCTGCAAACTTGTCCAAACCACCAGCTCACACTCAACCTGCAATTGCAGCCCAAAGCAAACACAAACGTACCAAAGGAGCCACTGGGGCGTGGCAAAAACCTCTGGCACCAACGCTACCCAAAGCTGATCCCCGTGAAGTGGCGTTTATTGCTGATGTTAAGAAGAAATGGGCCGAAACTAGAGCGCAAAAGCTCTACCTCGCTCAACCCTCTCCCACGCAATTCGCCTTTATTATGGGAATAACCCTGTTGAATTCTATACAGAGGATTACTTCTCATACTTTGCAGCGATTGCGGAGACATTCCTATTAACACCACCATCCATGAATCAGTGGAGGGCCACTACATCGATGTGGGCTTCACTGAAGCTGCCCTTGCTGACCATGCTGCCACCCTCCAGGTCATTATCCCACGCGGATCTCTTCGCATCTCCCGCACACGCTCTCACCTGGAGAAAATTTCATGGGTTACTTTTTCCAACCTACCAACGACTGTTGATCCTGAGTCTCTTAAACTGGCACTCCATCGTGGTTTAATGGAGTTTGGGTCTGTTCTTTCAGTGGACTTTAGCGTCCCCTCTTACTATGCTCCCACTCAAAGAGCTCGCAATGCTAGGGCGTCGTTCATCCCCTCCCCCACTGTATCCCGCAACATTGAGGTTATTCCTCGTGTGGCGGTAGTTGGGGCATGCCCTGAGATCTTTTTGTCAACCCTGATCAGGCGCGCCCCCGGTGTTCATGGTGTAACGCCCTTGGACACTTGTATAGTGGCTGCACAGCTCGAAAACAAGCCCTCTTAGCCACCACCCAGGGGCCTAAACCAGGCCAAAAACGATCCCACGTGGCTGCAGCAGCAATTCCACA
Organism: Massospora cicadina; assembly: GCA_022478985.1. Lineage (NCBI taxonomy): Eukaryota > Fungi > Entomophthoromycota > Entomophthoromycetes > Entomophthorales > Entomophthoraceae > Massospora > Massospora cicadina. The sequence goes on along the minus strand of JAKSZP010017692.1, from coordinate 15,532 downwards.
ACCCACACAATGGGTTCCCGTTCAAGACCTGTCCCCTGAGGCCTTACGCCTAGCAGTTGAAACAGCTAACCCCACTATTGGTATGGGATACCTTCGCGCTCATGCCCCCTTCCAATGGGCACCCCTCCAATCTCCCAGAGTCAATTCCCTCTCTCACCAAGCGCAAGGCATCTCCCACAGGGTGCCCCTCATCAGCCACCCCCACTCAGGGCTCCGCGGCACCCTCACCAACCTCCACCAGCGATTTATCGCATCAACCCTCAGCTCCCAATGGAGCTATGCCCACCAAAATGGACTGGCAACTCGCGGCCTGCGGTAGAAGTGCCACCTCAAAGAGTCCTACCCCAACCCCACAGTCCATTTCACGCGGATCCTTTGCAGTGTTGGAGGAAGTGAATATGGACTCAGATTCATCAAATGGGGACACCGCGGAGGTCACCATTGAGCACCCTCAGGTCCTTCCCCTGCAACGGAGCGGGGGCAGCATCCTAGGCTGGCTTACTGGGTCCTCCGCCCCCCACCCTCTCCTTCCCCTCAGAACCCTCGACGCTCCTCACGGATTGCAGCTAATAGTCAAGCTAAAGGACTCAAAACTAGCCGCCTCACAGCAGCAGGTTTAAGCGCTGGCAACCCCCCAGGACATGGAGGGGAACAGCTATGAGTCCCCATGGCAGCACCCTGGCCCTGCAATCCATCAACGCAAATGGGTTGTGGGACTTTAAGCGGAGAGCCCACCTCCTCCGAAACTTCAGGTCAGCACAAATTGACATCGCTGCTGTCCAGGAGCCCCATATCCTCCCCCACGAACAATCTGCATGGAATGAACAGTTTGGAGGCAACTCCTTCTGGACAAACCATGCCGCCCTTATTGTTTTGAATCCCCGGGTTAAAACCCATTCTTTTTCACAATATCTAGGTGGCCGCCTCATACTGGCCAAACTCACCACTCCTGACTTCTCCTTCTTCGCTGCAAGCATCTACCTGCCTAATGCAGGTCAGGAGCAAAATCGGCTCTTGGAAGAGCTCCTCCAACTCAATCTCCCACGGAATACAGTCCTCTTAGGAGATTTCAACACAACCATAAGTCGCGTCCGTGACTCTTACCCCCTGCAGCAAAGGAACGCCCTGGATCAAGTCGCCTCCAGGATTTCCTTCGCCTGAGTGGCTTTATAGATGCGCTTCCACCCTCCGCGTCTGGCCTAGGTTGCATGACTAGGATCCAGTATGATGGAGGAGCTTTCCAGTCAGCGTCACGCATAGATATGGCACTGATTGGCCCCCTGCTAATTGGCCGCGTCTCCTCTCCCATCTCTCGTGACAACCATCTGAGTGATCACAGGTCACTCACCGTTGTCCTCACCACCACACTTAGACCGTCGCGTAGGTTCTGGCCTAGGGTTGCCCCAGCTCTTCTCAACAACCCCTTCACTAAGGAGAAGCTGTCTATGACCATCCGGGAGACTCTCACCTCCCCCACCCCACCTGCTTGACCACAAGGCTAAATGGGCGGTGACCAAGGAGGGCATCACCCGCGTTGCTTACAACTGTGCCAAAGCCCAGATGACTGCAGCTCGCGCCAGAGTCAAAAGGGCGGAAGCCAGAATCAGACATCTAGAGCGAAACTGCCAGCCTTCGCCCTCTCCCAGATGGTTGGAAGACTGGGAAGCGGCGCAGGAAGCACTCCGCTTGGAGCTCACACTGCAGGAAGAACGGGCAGCAAACTTTACAACATCTCGTTACTATGCTCAATGGGAACGCCCCACCCGCTTCTTCTTTCAGAAACAGAAAGCCCGGTCAACAGCGCAGGATATTACTGCACTGAAGATTGGCACTACAACCACTTCAGATAAGGAGGAAATCACGCAGGAACTACACCGCTTCTACTCCAGCCTCTTCCATGCCACCCAGGTGGACCCATCGGACATCCAAGACTTCCTGTGGCGGGCTCCAGAGCCGCCCATTGACCCACGGGCTGATGAGGCTCTACTGGCGCCTATTTCCATCCAGGAGGTGATGGAAACCCTTCTGAAATCCCCACGGCTTAAAGCCCCAGGCCCAGACGGAATACCCTTTGAGGTGTACCTTCTGGAACCTGCAGTGATAGCCAGAACCCTCCGCGACCTCTTCGCTGCACTCTTGGTGAATGGCGAGGTACTCCCCGACTCCAGAGGCTCAATCACGACCCTCATTCACAAGAAGTCAGACCGTGAGAACCTGGCGAACTGGCGCCCCATAGCGTTGATCAACACAGACCACAAGCTCTTCACGAAGCTTCTGGCCAACCGCATCACCAAATGGGTGTCACCTCGCCTCTCCCCATCCCAGTACGGTTTTATTCCGGGGAGGTCGTTATGGGACAACTATAATGACCTTCACGTGACTTTGACTGCTAACTCTCGTAAGGTGAATGGCTTTGTGGCTCTCCTGGATATGGAGAAAGCATATGATCGGGTAGCCTGAAGTATATTGATGCTTCCCTGGCCCGCTTCCATCTCCCACCCGCAGCTAGGCGCTGGATATCAGCGCTCTATGACCAGCTCCACACCAGAGTCCTGGCGCCAATGGGTTTTACAGTGGCAGTACCAGTTGGACAAGGTCTCCGGCAAGGGGACCCCCTGAGCCCTATCCTTTTTAACATCACCCTTGACCCCCTATTGGCCTCCTTACAGGACAAGCTAACAGGGATTCTGGTCCCAGGTAAAGCCCCCACACGCACCATGGCATTTGCAGATGACACTGCCATTGCATTTGGCTGCCCTGGGGATGTTGCCCTCGCTGCTGTGACCATTGAGAGGTACACCAAGGCGTCCAACGCCATGGTCAACACCTCCAAGACAACAGTTGTACAGGTCGGCTCCCCCACCTTCCCCCCACCATTTGGTATTGAACCTGAGCGCGGTACCTTCCGTCACCTGGGCGTTCTCACCAACCAACAAGGAGTTGCGCTAAAGGACAATGAGGACTTGCTCCTTGCAGCAGTTAACTCCAGGATTGGCAGTTGGAACCGGCGGCACATCACCCCCCAGGGTCATGCTCTGATGGCCAATGTGTTCCTCCTCTCCAAAGTCTGGTTCCTAGCGCACGTCTGCCCATTCACAGATGCCTTTTATACGCGGCTCAATGTACTCCTCCGCTGTTGGATCTGGGGCTCAAACCATCCACCAATGGCCCTCTCAACCATTGCCCGACCCTGCAATGAAGGGGGCCTAGGGCTTCTGGACACGCGATCCTACGCCACCACAATCTTCCTGAAGCTCCTATGGCCGATTGTCTGCTGGGACGCGACCCCCATGCCCCAATGGGCGCCCGCCCTCCGCCAGTCAGTGTCAGCAGCTCTGGGTCTTCCTAGAGCATCTCTGACCTCATTAGGGGAGTGGCTCACAAACCACCCAGGCCATCGCCTAAAACCATCCTCATCCCCCTACTGGAACCAGGCTCTCCTTGCCCTGAAACGAGTAGGCGCGCGGATCCACCATGCCTTCCCATACAGAAGGGAAGGCCCTGGCCTCAGCCCACGTCGCCATGCAATTGTGCACAATGGACAAGTTGTCACAACTCGCATCAACCCCAAAGATCGTCCTCCCATCCGCCCAAGACTCCTTGAGCTCCTCCCTCCCTCCGTGAGATTTGACCTTAAGGAATTGTGGAAGGACGTCTATCACCCCATCTTGTCAGCAAAGGTGTCCAACACCTTATGGAGGGTGCTCCACTGTTCATACAGGACAGGGGACCGGACTGGCCCTACCTTCCAGCACCAAAGCTGCCCCCGCTGTGTGGAGCCTATTGACTCCCACCTCCATCGTTTTTTCACCTGTCCAGGTGTCGCCGCATTTTGGCCAAAGGCCCGCGCGCTCCTCCATGCTCAGCCCTGGTCTGGACACCCTGTGCAAGGCCTCATGTTTGAGCAGACATTGCCTGGTTGCCACCGACCCCTCCGTGTCCTCGCCTATGCCACAGCCATTTGGACCATTCATAACTCCTTCCTTCGTGCTGCCTTTGACCAGCAGGTGTGGACCCTTCCACACATGATCACCTACTTTCAGGTACACTTTGAGATGGCCCTGAAGGTCTGCACTATGTCGCCAACCCTCCCCCGCTCAGTTGTCACTGCAGCACGGCTCTGGCGCACAAAACCCCCTCCCTTTCTTGATGCCTCCTCCCTCCCCTTCCCTCGCCTCAGGCTCTTAGGAGACCAGGCGTAATTCAATAAACATCGATGAATCCCCCCCTTGGGTTGGGACCATCTAGTACTAAAAAAAAGGGCAAAATCTTGCTGTGTATCTTCAACTCACTATGCATAGTTCCCAACTAGAAAATCCCTTCTCAATTAATGATTATAATGTTTTTATTGGAAACCAGCAAAACGTGGAGGCTCATTGTGACCTGAACAGTCAATTAAAAACCAAATTTCAGAGTTTTTGTTGAGCGGTAAATGAAACCCCAACCCTAGTGTGCAGATTTTTCAACAATTAAAAGCCTTACTGTATAATTAAATAAATTGAAGCGCGTTGCCTTAGGATGACAAGCCATGGATAACTGCAGGGTCACTGATGGTTAGTTGTAAGGAATGACTCAATTTACAAAGGTAGTTGAGTGTAACTGTGTCACTTTAAAGGACATTACTCAGCAGGCTGAGGAAGTCAAGGAGCTCTGAAAATACACCCAATATGAAATTTAGGTGGCCACGCAGCCTTTTAGAAGTAAAATCTATACAAACAACCATCTCCTGCCTAATTTAGAACAGATCATTATAAAACTGTCAATTAGTGGGCCATGGAAGGGTTAAAATGAATAACATGGGCGCTCCAACAAGATGCAGAGATCTACTCTGGTTAAACAACTATTATATTGTTAAGTTTAAATAATTCGTTACATGGAGAATGTCCACTAGAACTACTTGGATGATTCACCTAGTGCTAAAAAATGGATTGGATGATTTGTATACTAGTATTAGTGACATGCAAAATGACCTTCATGGAATTATGGCAATTTTCCAGCAAAACCTTAAGGGAGAAGGATAATAAAACTACTTGGGAATGACAAATTGTGTGACGGTTGAGGTCTATCCTCAGCATCACATTGCCCTGATCTTTGGTAAGACAGGGCAGGCTGTGTCTGTATTTATGGAGGAGGAGGGGGCGTTAGTTCTGGCAAGGACGCCTAAGGGGCCAGAGCTTGGAGTAGGCCAAGGAGCAAGATGGGCGTCCAAGTCAGAACAAAACAGAAAACGAGTAAAATGGGTAGTTTCAAGATTCGATTTGGGTTCAAATCAAGAATGGAAGGAAACGGGTGCTTGGGAGTTTCGCGGTTCAATTGGGATTCAAAATGAAACTGGCGCGGAACCGTTGAGGATTGGAACTGGCACAGAACCATTGAGTAAAGATTCCGCGATCCTGCTGTAAAGTTTACACCAAACATCATTCAAGTTGGCAATGGCACCATAAGCTTATATTATATTATTATTTTAGCTTTTAGCATGTGTATATAGGGAAGGAACTGGGAGCTGGAGGCTCCTCAGTTCTGTTTTCTATCAACTTGGCCAAATATTAAATAAAAGGGCCTAAAATTCATATATTTATAATTTGGGTTTATTTTAAAGATATTGCCTAACTGCAGCCATGTTTGGCTTAAATCAACAAGAATTGGACTTTGAGAGTGAGCTTGGGAGGGCTATTGCCTCCCTCTATACCTTGTCTTGGAGTCAAGGCATGTTGCTGGGGTTAAGTATACTTGCAACTGTCTTCCAGGGGGTGCTTGTCCAATCTTGTAGCGCGCACACCAGGAGAGTAGTATCAGGAGTCATGTCAGCCCTATGGTTTTTAACATGGATCCTGTTGCCCAACTCATTCGTGGCTCATTGGAAGGAGCCAGTGCGTTACAAATTGAAGGAGATTAACAGGATAATAAATGTCAGTGCAGACATCAAAAAGTGCCTCTTTAACCTAAACAACATAGAGAAGAACGCTTGGAAGAGAAGCTCACTCAAGAGATGAATATCAACTTATTCTTTCAGTACCATCCACATTATTTCTTTGTCCCCTTCTGCCAATATACCAGAATACAAATAAATCTAACACTGTTCTAGTAATTTAGAAAATCAAGTTAGTGCTGTACCAGTGACGGCTGGAGTGAAAAGTTTATATCCAGAATTCCAAAGAACTAATATAGTTAATATTCCTAAATTTGACAAGCAAAGAAATGTACAATCATCTTTAAAAATGTTCAAGATGGCTATGCATGGAATTAATGACTTTTTTAAATCCACTACTATGATTAAATGTATAGGAGACCAGAGCTAATATATGTTTGTTGGATATATGCTTCTTCAAATAGCTGGTCCTTCATTATTTAGTAAAATATGGAGTTGCGGTTGGTAAAGTACTAATACAATAGACCAAAAGACAGTTTTCTTTAACTATAAACTCTATAGTAAAAACTGGAGGCTTTATTTATATGTCACCACCTAAACTATGGCTTCCTGCCATATAATCTCCCTGACCAATATAGCAAAAGTTCTTATATATAATACAACAAAAATTATGAATTAATTAACTTTTTTAGTACTAGATGAATTAATTAACTTTAATTAATTAAACTACAATTTCATTATCCTTCTCATGCCAAGTTCAATGGTATAATTATGGTTACTTTTGATACTAACTGCATCTTTGCTTTAAACTCTTATTGTATCCTACCTCCTAACCAGAGGCACTCAGGCACAGTTTCTGGGGTTTGTTCCACATAAGAATACCTTCCCCAAATTGTGTTCTTTTTCAAATCTGAAGTCTTCTGCTGTACACACAGCTCCACCTCTGTGGCTAAACTCTTGCTGATGTAAGAAAATAGTTCTAAGACAGCACCATCTCAAAAAGGTTAATATACTAACCCTATGAACTATAGTAGCAAGGTGCCAAAGCAATTCAATTTACTAGTTGGAAACTAGTGCAATTGTAACCCAGTTGATATTAAATCTAACTTTGTCAATCCAAATGTCCCCCAATAATAAGTCACGAGATCAAATATCATTTTGTTACATTGCAAAGCCACTACTTCCCAGTTTTCCTTGTAGTCATAACAATTGTAAATTAATCATTTGACTGTTTTTATAAACTTAGATATTAATTCGATAGGCACAAAGCCTTAGTTTTCAGTTCAATCTAGTGAATAATAATCTCGCAATTAATCCATTAATTACTAACGCTAATTGTTCCCTACTATCTAAGTAATTTGGACTTTTTATAATGTGAAAAGCACAGTTCTACAAGAATTTGGATGTCCCAAACGCATGACACTCAGAAAACTGGATTTATGACCATCTAGTTTAATAAAAAGAAACCTTTACCAAGTTTGTTAAACAACCTTACCACGAGGCCCAGGTACTGCTTATTGCTGAAATCTATGGTAAAAATTGATGTCAAAATTGTACTCCATTTACCACTAAAAACCTACAAATTACATCATACCTTGCTCTAGCGCTTGTGAAGGATTTAAATACACCATCCATGATTGAATATTTAAGAGGTGTAAATTCACGTTTGGACCGTCCAACATGGATGTTTGAAACAATTGGCCCCACAAGTTATTTTGGGTAGTATAGAGACCATGGAAAACTTCCTCAAGATAAAGAAAATTTTAGAATTTGCCACACCTTCGCCAAGTTAACTTGTTGAACCTATGAATCTGGGGTCAATAGGCGGCCTCTTGCCCTAATGGCTCCCTAGAGTAAACATTTTGACCTTTCAAAAAGAATAAAGCCATGGAAAAGAGCTTTGGCAGTAGAAGGGGGACGCTCTACAGCCAGTAATTATCCAGATTCGTCCCATAATCATGAGGAAGATGTGAGCCATCCTCATTTTAAAGAAATTGATGAAGGAATTTCTATAGTTTTAGCTATCATTAAAGGTCAGTAAGCAGCCATGGAACATGAGGTACATGGAATTGCATCAAACTTTATGCTACACAGATTGTTAAGCACGACCAATTAAGAGATATCAAGAAATCCCTTACCTTACCTTACCTTCTATAAAAGGAGTTAAAATTTTATTACCAATTGAGAACTTAAATACTCACTTCCTCAAATTTATATGACCAGTCTAAGACTATGATTAATTAAGTATATACTCCTTCTATACTTGCACTAAAATGAAAATTCACGCTATTTTTCTGTTTTCATCTATTTTAATATCCACTTAAACAAAGTTTGGGTTCAAGACAATGTTGACTGTGGCACCTCATGAATGTAATTCCAGTCAATTTTCATATAGTTTAAAAATATCCCTTGATGTGGCCCATCAACACCTATATGGAACAACTGGGCCTATGAGTATTACAAAGAGAGGGCATATAGCGTTCTACCAATAAGGTTCATCACTCTGAAGGTCATTTCTTCTGCTTTACTGCTTCCACTGTTTACACCCCAATTTCTTGGCAATAGATTTCATAAGTCCTATACTGTTGTCTAAAACTATGAGAAGAACACCCTTACTATCTTTAGTCAAACATTACCCCTTCAATACTGAAGGATATTTGGATTTCCTTAACTCATAGGAATTACTTTCTTAATTTGATTTATAATTATGTTGTAGTCTCTAACTGTTAGAAACATATATGACACAGACGTTCCCTCCACTTGCCACCATACCTGAGAATAAAGAATTTTCATTAAAGCCTCTAAGGATTGTGTATTATACCTTAGTGAACAGCATGTGGTGCCAACTGGCTTGAACTTATCTTTACCTGAAGGATAGCTGGGAGAAATTTTATTCTTGGCAATGATTGAGGGTTGAACCTTTTGCTGCTCCATATATATTTTCATCCAGTCACCAGGGGATCTGTGTATTATTTGCCAACCTGAAGGCCTTAATCTCTATTAAGAGCAGGAAGAAAATCACATTTGTACATCTTACTCCAATGGAACAGTCTTTTGAAGCTAAATATTTTTAAACCTGGTAACTTTTTGGATTAAATGAGCCACCCTTAATAATTTTGTGGTTTTTTCTTCTGAATAACACATCAGATTAACTTAGATTTTAAAAAAACAAGAAATGGCTCTCATACAAAAATGTGCTCAAGCGTTTGTGACAGACAACTAAATCCTTAGATGTTAGTAGGGATCTAGCTCACGTTGATGCTGAGGATGCAGTACCTAATTGTCGAGCTGTTATGGAGAAGAAAGGCCAGTGATAAAGAGTTATAGAAAAGATCTGTGAAGCTTATAAGTCAAGGATTGTTTGTCCCCTTGCGCAGCTCATGGTCCAGTCTGATACTCATGGTTAAAATGAAAGATGGCTCTAATAGAGTCATTCTTAAATAATAAAATTTAGCTAAATAACTAAAAAAGAGTCTTGTCTTACCATAGATAAATGATGCCTTAGATCAATCTGGAGGATTCAGTTATTTTATAGCTCTTGATCCTATTAGTGGATAATGAAAGATTGAACTGTTACATGAAGACCAGGAAAGATGCATAATTTTCAATGATTGTTCCCGCTGTATAAATATCCAAGGGTTGTGCAATGTGCAGGCCACCTTTCAGCAAACAATGGACATTATTTTAATATACAAAATTTGTTGAAATTTTAAGTTTACCTTGATGATATAAATATATTGTCAAAAACGTTCACCTAACGTTTAACGCATCTGGAAGAGGTCTTTTGTAGGTTAGCCAATCTCCATTAAAAATCAATTTTAGCAATTGTCAATTCTTCAATTCCCAAATGGAGTATCTAGTTCACATCTTTGACACTTGTGGAATATGGCCACAGTTCCAAAAACTTGATGCTATAAACCATATGGAGAAACTTGAAAGAAAGTGAGATATCCAAGTAATTCTTGGAATGGTCAGGTACTATTACCAATGTATACATGGATTTGAACAACTTGCCAAGCCTCTATTACATCTGCTTTGAGGAGTAATTATTTTCAAGTGATTTATTTTCTAAGGCTTCTTTGAGTTTATAAGCCCCAAGGGGCTCCTAGTGTGGGAAATTATTGTAGAAAAAGGCCTGGTATACTTTCCCCCACCACACTAGAGCTGCGCGAATCTAAGCACCACTAAAAATGTGGTCCTGACTGCAATTGGGAGTAGCTCATGCTACCCCCTAAACTGACATATTCCCGCCTTGTTTAAGTACTGGGAAGCTCGTCTGCACCAGCCAGGACAGGTGATATGCCTCTCATTCTTCTTGTGGGGGACAAGACCTGATGACCCCCAGGTTTAAGGCTCCTGAGGGGGGAGAAGCCAAAGCCCTTACCTTTGTCACCTGCTTTTTTAGCAGATTCATGCTCCCCGGCCCCTTTTTATCCAGGAAGCCTTAAAGCTCTTTTGGATTAAATGCAACTTTATCGCATGGTCATACTCGCCAACATCCAGCTCATGCTGACTGTACTGGCAGATATCCAAGCTTTATGCCAACTTGGCAAACCACAGCATTATTATAGGCAGTTGCACCGAAGAGTAACAAACCAGTATTACCCCTCCATTGTCCTGGGGTCCAATCCTGCACAACCCCAGCTCATGAGGAGGCCGTTTGACAGGCACCTTGTTTGACTTGTACCCTCCAATTGCTGCCTGTATTCTCCTTCAGGGAGTGGTAGACACCTACAAAAACAGGTCAGAACAGTCATTAATGCCATCCCGCACTTTTTTCAGGCCATTACAGGACCTGGCCAATGTGCTACTTTGGGTTCTGGTGTTAGCTATTCACTTATGTTTCCACAGGCTTTCCCTGGTTGCACCACGAGGATACCCCAGCTTACCTTAAGTAACTCACCTTCAAAGGCTGTTTCAAATGGCTACATAATACTCAGACTAAAGCCCCTACTCTGAGATATTCCAACTTTTACAAGTCATTTGTAGTATAAAATGACAAATTATCACAGCTATAAGATTTTTACTCTTTTAGATAATTAAAACAGAGATGAGCATCTGATAGTTTTCTGCAGTCAATCCTTGGACAAGCATTGACAAGTTTTACACTGCAACAAATTGATGATGCTTGACAATCATATATGCCTTTAATTTTTTTGGGTATTAAAAATAGGACTAAGTTCAAAATTGTTATACTTTATGCTTTCTTTTAATGGTTATATAATCTTAAGGAACCTGAAGACTGGTTAGCATGATGGGCTTTAAAACTACAAGCCTATGACTATGAGATAGTACATTGTTCAATACAACTTTATCAGAATGCTAATGGACCTTAGCGGCTGCCAGTTGTAACAGCTCTATCATCTTTTCAGATCGACTATTCAAAAATGGAAGCAAAGAATTACGCCAATAAAAATTCTGCTTTCTCTAATCCTTGGGTCAACTAATGTAAAGCACAAAATTTGAGGTAGACAATTTTATAAAATGGGGGGAAATGACTAAACAGTATAACCTTTTTGGGTTTTTGGTATTCCATATCATATAGTTGCTTAGATCATAATAAAGTCCTTATTCACTCGGGATTAATCCCACCAGTGGATATGGGAGGTTTCATTTACTGATTATAACTTTTGTTTGGCAGAATCATCCTAACAAATATCAAGTACTTCACTATCATAGATACATCATATCAATAAACCAGATTATTTAATACTCGTCAGGGATGATCCCCAACTATCAGTGAGTAACTAGATTGTCAGTATTATATCAATAAATTATTTACCCATATAAGTTGGTTGGGTTTGTTGCCAATTGATGGGAGGGGTTTGTGAAGTTGATAATGTTCTGACGACGCTTTCAAAACAACTTTCAGATTAATTAATGAATGTGAGGAAGCATATAGTGATAAACTGGAGAAAGTTTCAGGGCTAGAAGGCGGTAAAACCCAACTAGCACATTAAGCAAAATACTCAAGTGTGCGACCTTGTGAAGTCTAATCAAATGGCGGCGGCCACCATCTCCTTAAGTAGGGCACCAACAGGGTTTGGCGCCAATTTACCTACAAATACCCTCATTTTTACTCAAATAGAGTAAATAGTTTTAGCAATCTCTTTTGTAGTTTAATTTCATACATTGGTTGTATGGCTGGATCTTAGGATAAGAGTTTAAGGATTGAATACCATTTATACAAGTAATTGTCAATTAAGATCTCCATAGACTTTGTGAGAATAGAGGAGAGGAGGGATGAGTTACCTGCCATTTCAGAGATACCTTCAAGGATAGGAAGGAAGGGTGGATAGCTGAGCGGGTAAAACTGCTTCCACCCCTAGTGCAGGTCTTGAGTTCAAAACCTGTACTGGCTAGAAAACATTCTCAGTGTGGTATATTTGTCCCAAGGTTGACCCACCTCGAATAATTTTAATTCAAGGATAGGAAGGGCATGCATCAGTTTAGCGTTGGACCAAATAATCAGCGTAGATTTTGATTATTCAACTTAAGTAATAGTCATCATACTATTACTACCCAGTTTTTTTAAATATCAATAATTTAAAAAAATGCATTTATTCAGAACTTGTGCAGTAAGATTGGGAGCCAATTGGGATCACTTAGGGCTAAAAAATGATTGGGAGCCAATTTGTTTATCCCAGTTGGAAGATACAGCTGGTGCCAGTTACTAAGGATGATTGATCACATAGCTCCCAAATTTCTACACCCCAAACTCAGCTCATCCAGAAATAATTATGCAAGTCATCACTCTTTGGGACATGGAGTCTACTTAGATCTTAAAGTTAAACCAGCCTTAATTATTAATAGTTCTTAAGAACAAAATTCAAGATGTTTTTATAATCCCGTGAGTAAAGCACAGCAGCCTTATAAGCTCACATCTACTTTCCATCTAGTTAAGCCTAATTGGGCCTGATTTATAGTGTCTATAGATACTTTAAGACCCTTCTCTACTAGTTTTTGCAACTTCAAATATGAAATAGTAGCAATCAATAATCTTAATAAGTGGGTTAAAGTTGGAGTCATTAGAGATTTGGAGCAATATTGACAAAAAATTATAATGAAGCAGCTAACACACTACCTGAAGAGCCTGAAAGTTTTCCTTATGGACAATGGCACTAATTTCACCTCTCAAGCCATTCCCAAACTAAATGAGCTTAAGGGAATTTGTGGGATTCATAATGTCCTTTACCATCCCAAGACGAATAGGATTGTTGAACATACTGAAAATCTTGAAGAGAACCCCCTGTGTTCTAACTGGTTGGTGTATCCTTTTAGATCCAAGAAGGGGCAAATAAGGCTGCACCCTTCCTTATTAACCAGGGCGACTTAGCTCATGTTGATGAAAGGTGGGTAACTGCCTCATGAAGATTATCCCTTTACCTCCTCTTCTTACCACCAAGGAGTTGGTGGAAAGATCCAAAGGTGTGCCAGGAGGTAGTATTGGCCAAAAGCTATTGCCAACAAGGAGGTTGCAACCTCTTACCGTGACAGAAGACATTTTTCCTTTCTTAAAGTTTCATTATAATAATAAGTTGATTTTAACTAAAACTTAATCGTTTAATTTAACTTGGACTCAAAATCACCCGCTTAACTTCCCTCCTTGCCACCAGTGGATGTGAGCCCACCCTCAATAGAATAAGACATATTGAACCAAAATAGTAAATATGGGATTTCTCACATTTTCCCTGGCCTTGGTTGCTACCTGCCAGTCATTGCAAAAATCTTTAACACCTTTCTAGGCAGAATTGGGCCTCATACGATGTAAAAAATGATACTAATCTTGCCAGACAGTTCAGATATTACATAACGTCAGAAGTACCTTAGTGTGTTGATCCGCCTCAAGTTAATTGCATTGGAATTCTCAGGCATCAATGCACCCCATCCCCTTATTTTATTTATTTAACCAAAGCAAGCCAACCAGGGGACGGGCATTACCAATATGTGTGTAGAAATGGTGGGGGGGGAAGAAAAGCAATGACTAGATATTATTGGGCACCCTGGGGTACACAGGTTACCCCTGTTGCCAGCTGGGACCGCCAGGCTAACAGGGATTGGTGCTCTACTCCAAGGGGTTTTCCCCCACTATGGTTCAGGTGTGAAGAAAGGGGTCCGTATGAAGGAACCAGAGCAGGAACCATGAGTTTATGAGTCTCTGTTGACTTGGCCTCATATTCCCATAGAGCCAGGATTGGAAATGCTCCATTAAATTTACGTGGAACCTACTGACAACCTCATGGATGATAGGGACCGTGCCCTTGAACGCATCCAAAGCAATAGTGTGGATCGTCCACATTGCAATGGGTATCAATAGGGAGCGCAAGGTGGATGGGATTGGGGATGTAATTCAGATCACAAGGAGGCTCTTTGTGATAGAGAAATCCTGGCCGTCTTGGATCTTGAGCAGGCGTGTGACTTCTCATCATATGGCTTTGGATAGAGTAAATTTCTAGGCGGTGGTGTAGGAGCCTTCTCCTCCACATACTGTTCAAGTTGCGTGAAGGGAGTGGGTGCGGTCTGCCATTCTGTAGGCTCTCCTTAGGCAGCGCCAGGCGTTGGCCCTTACCCTCAGCTTGAGGAGTGGATGATGCGTCATTCTCCATATTGCCTTTTGTGTGGTTAGGTCATAGGAAATATCCAAAGCATCTAGGTAGTCGACTCTGGCAATGGATGGGGTTGTTGTGAGTATATCTTTGTGGGGGTGGTCCTCTGGCTTTTGTAACGCAAAGTGGGGTCTGGGTCATCCCCTTCCCTGCACTGTACTGGTGGTAGCGACAGTCCACCCCATGCGGTGGATGGTTCAGAGGAGGCGCTTAAAGTGAGGGAGGTTCCATGCGGGCCCATTGCATTGGGGCAGTTAGCGAGGTATGTTAGTAAGCTGGAAGTATGGTGTGGGTTGGGTATTTTGAGTGCCTGCGTGAAGTTGACCCTCGCTGCACTGGACCAGTGCTGTGGGGGTCTGTGGTTAGCACTTCCTCTATCCAGGTGGTCAGGATGCGGTTGGCATGGTGCTAGTAATCTATCAGGCCCATGCCCCCCGCTGGAGCTTGGGCCATACAGCGTCTCACCCAGACTGGGTGTGGGATCCAGGCCACAGCCAACACTGGATGAGCGCACAGATTGACGTTATAAAGGTGGGGGAGAAGGGGTTCGCATGTGCAGGGAACCACAGCATTGGGAGGATGAGCGAGCTGACAACTGCCACTCGCCCTGTTAACCCAAGGGATCTACCCTTGAGGGAGGCGATTCAGTTGGATATCCATTGTAGCAGGTTATTTTTGATCATCTTGCTTGCATACCCCCCTGTTTCCAACCATATCCCAAGGTGGTGGACAGGGGTGGTGAGGGTAATGCAAAGGGTAGGGCGAGTGAGTTTATGCATCTTGGGTTGTGTGTAGTGGGGGATGTGGTCCATTTGGTGTTGTACTTGCCAAGGAGGATAATATCAGTTTTTAATTATTAAGCGACGCTGCTCACTGTGGAGTATTCCCTCTAGGGTGTGCTCCAGCTGTCAGGCATCGCTGTTGTCAGCTATACCTGTTACACAGTCATCCGCTAAGGCTAGTATCTTGACAGGGGGCAGGCCTAGCGCAGTTATGCCCCTGAGGCATGAGTTGGCAACGCGGAGGAGTGGGTTGAAGCTGAAGTTGTACAGTACGC
>JAKSZP010017691.1:0-50291 GCA_022478985.1 Massospora cicadina | reverse complement strand
TGTACCTTAACCTTTTGGGTCTCCAAGCGCCCAGCCTTGTCTTTGAGGTTGACCCCCACTATGATGTCATGGGTACATGACAGCAATCTGGTGTGGCGGCTGCTTCTACTGCAAGCTGGTGGTCGCTGTAGAATAGTTTGGCGTTAGGTTGTGGGACATATTTCTGAGGTGGGAATTTTGCATTCCATTCTGCGTTACAGAGCTGCTTGAGTTGCAGCGTCAGTTCTTCAATGATGTTACCTGATTTGTCAATTTCATCCAATAATTCCTGAGGGATTTTGGTTAATTCGGATTGGGGAATTAGTGTACAGTTGAGGTTTGTTCAACTCATTTGCAGATGCATGGGATCAAACTGGGATCCAATCTAATGTTTGGTTGGATGAATTATTTGTGGCATTTGGGCAAGGTGGGTGTTGAGTGGTGGCTGCAGGCGCAGCTGCAGCATCAGGCATTGGAGGAGGGGAAGGTAGGATTGTACCCCCATGTTGGAGTTGGCGTGGGGTGAGCAGCGGATTGGTGGGCGTTGGGCAAACTTTTGGCGTTGGAAGAAGTTTCTGAGTATGGGCATTTACATTTCGAGTGGTCTAACTCAAAACAGGATGGACAAATCGTCTGTCCACCCTCAACGCGGGCCCATAATGGATGGTTGGGGGCAGATGGGATGGTGGCATGAGTGGGAATTTCTAAAGAAATTTTTGTAAATTCAGGGCTTATTGTGGCATATGCCTGAGGCCCAGCGAGGCGTGTGGCCACATTTGGGACCACAAATTGCAAGATGGGGTTGGCGCCATAGGCTGCCAAACCTTCCATCAGCTCCTGGTGGAGCATCTTGGGGGGAGGTGGGTGGGAAAACCAGAGAACTGGACCACCAAGGTGGTGTCCGTTGGGAGCTGGGTCCAAGTTGTTGGGAGGGGAATATTATTAAAAATTAATGGCACTGTTGCTGCAGTGGCTGCATCAGCTTCACAGGGGAAGCCAAGATCAAAGTACCCCTTATAGGGGCGGAAATCTATGAAACAGGCTGGTGTCATCACCACCTGAGCCATTTTGATAATGGCTTGGCCATCGTAGGGGAAGAATTTCCCATATTTGACTCTAAAGCTGAAATGCATGTTGCTCTGGGGGAGCACCAGGGGGCAGCGGGGAACTGCTTGGGTTTTGGCGAGATGGGCATCGAGATCCATGGGAGGAACGAATTGCCCCAAGGGTTTGGAATGACTGGATGAGCCAGTCCAAGCGCGTTTTCCTGTTGGATGGAAAATGGAGGGGGGAGTTTCGCCGCAGCCCTATGCTGGGACAGTTGGCAGGGGATCTGACAACATCGGAGCAAGACTTTAGTGTGCAATTAAGTGTTTTCTTTTAATTTACCAAAATTAATTTGCTCAGAAATTTATGCCAAGCAGAGAGAGGACTATAGTATTATAGATTCAGATCATAAATTGTTATCTTTGGTCCCCTTACAGATCAGCATAACATATCTATAAAGTGAGAATCAAAACAGTAATGTGCTAAACACACCATAAATAACTATAGAAGTTCCTTTTTGATAACTGGTGATAGTAAATAAGATTAGAGTAAGCCGTTGGGTTTGTATGAAATAAATGAGTTGAGAAAAATATTGTTTAAATAGTTGACAGTAGCATTTAATTAAATGGATAAGAAATTTTCTCTGTAACCATCTAAGAATCTAGGAGGATCATCTGGGACCCTAACACATATTACCTAACTTTAGTTATAAGTATTTCGATCCTAGTGATCAAAAAATCAAGCCCATGCTTCTTTTTTTGCTTCCAAAATGTTACATATGCATAAAACATCTATCTTATTTGCCATCTACAATAAGGGTTTACATTTAAAGTGATAAATACATTAATTTGTACACCTTGTGGCAGATCACTTACTGATAACCTTCAGACTATGCTGAAAATTGCATCTCCATCTAGAAACACAAGTGGTTTTTTACAAGCTTATGTGATCCTTTATCGTTTTTTCATACATATTAGAGTTAAAAAGATACTAAGTACTGTTATAGTTTTTTATATCCACATTATCCAGCTTGGTCTAGGTTAGGCTTTATACTAAATTTTATTAAATTATATTTATATTTAAGTTTGTTAGTTTAATCTTTTGGAGATTGCTGATTTACAATGTGTTTATTGGAAAATAGTTACCAATTTAAAAGATTAATTGTAATTCACAAGGGATGCGAATTCAATGTCAGTTATGGTTATGATTAATTGGGGACTGTTCCCCTGTAAGAATTGCAGATGACCACATAATCCAACCCTTTGACCAAATATGAGATTCAAAAATTAGGTTATAATCATAGAGGATTAACAATAGTTGCCAATTGATGAGAATATTGTCAGGTGGCATCCCTGATGATATTAGAAGTCGCCAACTAATGAATTATTGTTGGGCATCATCCCCAATGATATTTGAGGCCACTGACAGATAATTTTTTCAGGCATCACCCCCAATGAAATTAAGCAAAAATCGATATTGGGATAATACCCAATAGTCAAATTATAGGGAATCATTCAGAGCAGAATGAATTGAAGTCATCAGAAATTACCAAAACATTCAAATGCCAGAGGAAGAGTGGAATTGTCATCAGCCAAAACAATTAGTTTCATATACCTAATACCAATTGTTTGGTCCGCCAAACGCTCAAGGATTACGCTGCCTAAAAAACCCAAGGCAATGGTACCCAACAAAGTTCAGTGCCTAACACTAAGTTTCAAAACCAATGTAGGAGCACAAATATTCTCATCGTACAGCTGAAAAGTTGTGCGTCAATTCTAACTATAAAACCCCCAAATAATCCACTAATAAAATTAGATTCAAACTGATACTAGCTTAGTTGTTTAAACATTGGTTGTTTCTAAACATTACTCTTAAGAGAAGAGTGCAAGGATCAAATATCCTTAGGTTGGCAATATCAAAATCTCCGCTTGGCTCTGTGTGAAGGGAATAGGGAAAGTGTTCTCTACCAGTATCAAAATATCTTCAAGAGGAAGAAGCACCAGTTTAGCGTTGGACTTTACTCTCAACGTGGCTTTTGGGCAATCAACCCTAATAATAGTCTTCATACTATTTTTTCTCCAGTCTATCAAAAAATTCAAATAATCAACGCCAGGATACACGAATCTGTGCAGTTGAATTTCAGGGCTAAAAGTGAGCCAACAAAGCCCAAGATTTTAACATTGGTGCTCACTACAGGGGGGTAGTTGATTTGTCAAAAGCCAATTTAAAATAACGATGTCTTTTAAGGAAGATCTTCAGAATATCTAGGCGGAACTACAGGCTGTCAATGAAAATGTGCTCAGCTCAGCATCTCAGGCAGATTAGTACATTGGAGGAGCATATGATCAAGATGGAGGAAACGCTTGAACAACTAGGAATAGTTAATAACAACCTATGCGGAAAAGTTGCCTCTTTGAAGTGGAAAGAGGGCGAACTCATCAAGAAAATTTTAACAAAGAAAACTGAATGGGAAGCGGATTGAGAATGCATCTGATGGTATCATGAGGAGATGACAAAAATGACTAAGCATATAGAGGATTTGGAGAAACACCAATGTGATTGCGAACAATTTGAGGTGAATGATGCTGAAGCAAGGGCATGTGAAACGCCATGCAATAAGACCTCTTCGCCCTGAAACATGCCTAAACCATTTGTTGGTGTGTTGGAAATGACTCCTGAAATCACTCCTTTGGCTTCTTAAGTAGCTGGGTCAGGATCTTCTATTAGCAGAGCAACTGAGGAATTTCAAAATACACTGAAATTGCCCACCTTTCACTGGGATAACGCCCTAGCATTCTTCTGCTTATTTGAGATGACCATGTTTGGCTATGCAGACTGACAAAAAGCAGCAACTGTAATGAACTGCCTTAGCACAGGCTGCCAAAATCTGGTGCTTCCTCACCTCAATGGGGACAATTGGTTGTACGTGGAAGCCAAAGCTGCCATTATGTTGGAGTTTGGAAGCCCTACTTGGATGGCAAATCAAAAAACAAAAGTTCATGGGTATCCAATTCCTCAAAGATGAGACCCTGGCTATCTTCGCTGACCATTTTTACCAAGAAGCTCAGATCTTGGCAGGGGCAAAAGTGCTAGATGATTTTAATGCACGCATAGTCATGCAGGCGGCGCTTCAGCTCTACCGCAAATTGTATCAGATTATGGCAGCAGCACTAGTAACTAAAATAATGACCTCACAGATGGTGGACCATCTGAAGATGTTGGACCATCTGAAGATGTTGGAAGCAACTTTTGATGCGCCCAATAAATCTTATAATGAAATTCCAACTGAGGATGATCACACTTTGGAGGAATTAGAAGATGATAATTTAGAAAACGTTGAAAAAGTTGTTATTAAGCATAATCAAGTTATGATGGGAAAACCCCTGATGGATCCAAGTGGAAGGATAAATCAATTAGCCACTACTGGAAAATGGAGCAACGGGAAAATTTGCCACCCAAAATCAGGAGAAGAAATCATGGCAATTTGTGAATATTGAAATTCCTCAAGAGGAGGATGAAACTTTCCAAAATTTGGGAAAAGGCCTTGCAGTCTAGATGCGGAATTATTTAGCACTGCAAGAGAACCTGTTCTGCCAGATATCTACATGGAATAAAGCTGTTGGCAGGACCAGCTCGGGTTGCAACTGGGTCCACCATGAGAAGTCCTGAGGCATTAGATGAAATCAGAAAAGTGAGGCGATTAATCCAGAGAATAGTGGATGAAGTCAGTTGAATGTAAATTAGTGAGCAAATGCAAGAAATACCAAAAATAGTATCTGATCTAGATGACTTTAGCAAAGAAAAAGGTTAAAAAATTTTTCTGTGCAGATAGTGGATCATTTAAATAACTATCAGCAGATTTAATCAAACGTTTGAATTGGCAATTAAAGCCAAGAAATAGGATGAGATCCTGACGAATTTGGATTGAGAAAAACGGATCAAGTTAATCTGTGCACCTAGGGGATCAATTACAGATCTATCAGCAGAATTAATCAACATTTGAGTTGGCAAATAATGGCAAAAAATAGGATCAAATTGAACTCCTCTATGCTGCCTCAAATTGATGATGCGCTTGATCACCTGGGGGAGGCAATACTTTCTGGCTATGGGCCTGATTTTGGGCTATTGGCAAATTGAATTGCCAAAAAGAAAATCAGGAAAATGTGCGATACTTACTGCACATGGACTATGCTAGCCAACCAGAATGCCCTAAGGTTTATGAAATGCGCCAATGACTGAAAAAATGCTGTTCAAATTTTTAGGTGGAAATCTGCATTACAACCAATATTGTATTCAGCAGTAGAGCCAGCTTTGGGGATGAGTGCTAAACAATATCTATCCAACTGGCCAATATCCTGATTGATTTACAATCTCTGGCATTCAAAATGACAATGAAAAATTAAAAAAGGGAAAAACAAGTTAGCAAATATGGATGGGGCCATTTGAAATTAACAAGTCAGCAAATGATGCCTATATGATTGAATATTGAAGATAGTCAAATAGGCAATAGGTACACACAAATACTTAAAATATTGGGCTTAAGAAAAAAATATAAATATAAAAAAAAGAAAAGATAAAAATAATAAAAAAATGTATAAAAAATAAAAGTAAAAAATATTAAAAAATGATTTTAATTCAAGCAGTAATGCATCTAGTGAAATTCCCACCTACCGAGCGTGGAGGAAGGGATAAATTAATGGACATGAGTCCTGAGCGTTGGCAGGATCAGGAAGGGCTGAAACTAGGTCCACTGGAATAGTCCCTATCAATGAGATGTTTAGACCCGTCCTGGGGTTAATACAGGTGGCAAGAGTGCCAACAACCTGTCCTGGGGTTTATACAGATGGACCAGTTGATCTCTTGCAACAGATGTGAAGATGGGACTGGCACAACAGGATGTTGTGGGAACCGCGCTTGAGAAGAGATGGAAATGGGTAGCAACCAAGGATACAAAGTCATCATACCAAGCAGAGCATATGGGCGTTGAGTGTGGATAGAGCTGCACTACGCTGAGAACATAGAAATATGACAAACCAGATATGAACTCCAGCTGAGGCAGCTTCCATTCCCAAGGGTTCTATCTTCCATTGGATATCTGGTCAAGAAGGGTGATGTGTCAGATTTGCAGATGACCACATAATCCAACCCTTTGACTGAATATGATATTTGATAATCAGGTTATAATCGTAGAGGATTAGCAATAGTGGCTGATTGATGAGAATATAGTTGGGTGGCATCCCCATTGATATTAGAAGTCACTGACTAATGAATTATTGTTGGGTATCATCCTCAATGATATTTGAGGCCACTGACAGATAATTTCGTCAGGCATCATCCCTGATGAAATTAAGCAATAATTTGATATTGGGATAATACCCAATAGTCAAATTATAGGGAATCGTTCAGAGTGGAACAGATTGGAGTCATCAGAAACTACCAAAACATTCAAATGCCAGAGGAAGAGTGGAATTGTCATCAGCCAAAATAATTGGTTTCATATACCTAATACCAATTGTTTGGTCTGCCAAATGCCCAAGAATTACGCTGCCTAAAAAACCCAAGGCAACAGTACCTGACAAAATTTAGTGCCTAACACTATGGGTCAAAACCAGTATAAGAGCACAAATATTCTCATCGTACAGCTGAAAAGTTGTGTGCAGATTCTAACTATAAAAACCCCAAATAATTCCCTATAAAATTAGATTCAAATGGATATTAGCTTAGTTGTTTAAACATTAGTTGTTTTAAACATACTCTTAAGAGAAGAGTGCAAGGATCAAATATCCTTAGGTTGGCAATATCAAAATCTCCGCTTGGCTCTGTGTGAAGGGAATAGGGAAAGTGTTCTCTACCAGTATCAAAATATCTTCAAGAGGAAGAAGCACCAGTTTATCATTGGACTTTACTCTCAACGTGGCTTTTGGGCAATCAACCCTAATAATATCTTCATACTTACATTGCCCCAGTCTATCAATCTCATTCAAATAATCAACGCCAGGATCCACAAATCTGTGCAGTTGAAATCCAGGCTAAAAATGAGCCAAAAAAACCCAAGATTTTAGCATCCCCACACCTTGATATTTTATAATTTGGCTTTCAAAATGAGCAATCACTTAATTTGAATCAATCAGTTGCAATTTCCAATTTGATAGTTGATTATTTGGCATTTTATTATGCTGCATCTATAAATAATCATCTGGTTCTAGATGTTTGTGGAAACACACTTTCTAAGAAAGTAATCTAGAATATGAACCAGCACTGATTAATATCATTTAGGCGTGCAAGTAATTGTGATAGCCACAATTAATACTTTCCACATGTCTACTAATACTCTTGAATTATATAATAATCCTATCTTAATAGGGTAAAACACCTTGGATTTTTGGACTGTTTATTGTGTTTAATTCTAATTTGCAGTGGTTGAGTATTAGTTCACCTTTTCTTACTTTTTATTTAATATAAGTGAGGTTAAAATTACTTATCTTCATATAGTTACCAGAGATAGGTCAAAGTTACTCATCTTAAGAACTTAAAGAGCTAGTTATTTTTATACACTAACAGCCTTTATCTATCAAATTTAATAACAGTTAATTGTGCTTATGCACCTGTAAACCTAAAAAGGTGTTACAGTTACAAATTTAAAAAGTAACTCAAGAACTTATTGACTAATCAATACAGGAGTAATTGAAAAAGAAGAATTCTACAAGACATCCACACAATAATGTAATATGTGTATGGATACATTTGGGGGATATATTAATTATAACCACAACTACCTTAGCACAAAAACAATAAGAAAATCTTAAGTATTTCATACTGAGTTTTTGTATTGCTTTAGGAAAGCCGCAGAGGATTACAACTGCTGAATCTGAAATAAACATATACTTCTAGTAAAAGATGATTTTTGGTTATAAAATGGCTTGATAACCTTGATAACTGATTTATTCTCAAAGATATATTACTAGGGTTATTGCCCATATAGAACATTTTAAAAAATTCCTTGTAATCATGACCAGCAGTACCAGCACAATGTAGTTATTGTTTTCAAAATCTTGAGAAAGAGTTTCTAGTTGAAAGGCCTTGCTCATAGAATAAATTCAGTAACATTATCTAATGTCTGAGGAACTATTAATGGGAAGTTTATAAGCTTGACGTAAAGAACAGAATATTTATAAGCAGCCAATAAGATAAGAAAAGAACCATAGAAACTTTAGAGGAACAATCTTGAAGCCCCTAATGAATGAACAAACTGTTCCAGTTAAAAAGCTTTCTTGAAGAGTTTTTCATATAGGACCCACTAATTTATAAATACTAATTATACTCTTGAAAGACCAAAGTTCATGTTTTGCACGCACTATTAAAACATGTTCTGTAAAACTAAGAGATTTCAAGGATCCACTCAATTTTTTTATGAAAATTAGGTCGTTGGTAAAGTTTTTCTATCCCAAATACCAAGGACCAATTTAATCCTGATGGAGTAGGTGTTGCATGGTTTTTGTAAGTGTATGAGATTTACATGATGAAGCTACTGAACAACAAAAATCCCGTTATTATCTTTCTGTTTTGAGTCAAATGGCACAGAAAGTTATGAAGTTGCACATAGATTAACTAACACTTGGCAAGAATTCCTTGATACCTTGATCAAAGTTTTTGGTTCCAAAAGAATATGCATAAAAAAACACTTTATACAATTTTAACTTATCATGAACAGGCTTTGCCTAATTTGCAAAACACTTTTAGGTAGGCACAAATTCTCATGACTAGAAAAATGTACAATGATAATGTTATCTCTACTGTTGTCTTAAATAGTATCAAATGAGAGAATATACAATTCATCTCAAGCATTTGAAGAATTCATTTGAGACCATCCAGGAGAAATAAAGCACTACTCATTTTAGCTAATTTGATAAACCTAAAGTGTTTAATCTACCTTTCAGAAATCAAAGTTTTAACTTTAGATAATACTCTTACTAAGGCAGAAGACTTTTAAAACTGTTTTTTGCAAAAAATCAACTCATCATTATTAAATTTGCTACTTAAGAAAATCCAAATCTAAAAGGAGCAAGGGAAAGAGAATTTGGCATTGAGAAATGTACCTCTATTATAGGCATCCCCAATGTACCTGACATACCTAAGACAAATTAAGGAGCAGCTAGTAAAAGTACTAAGAAGTTCTTACTAGCTCTTTAAGAGTCCTATCTGTGATCCTTAGATTAACTGGACAGCGTAACGCACAGGTTCTTGCCAATATGTGACAAATTAGTTGTGCAGCACCAGCCATGTCACCAACCACATGACTGATAGTCCCATGGAGAACCACCCTCTCACACGTGCGCCATTTCCCAAATTTCTGATGCACTCGCAGACTAAAGTCAAAATGATACTGCAAGTGAGCATTAAGGCCTGTCCCCATGATAGTGCCGCAAACAAGGCCAAATCCTGGCATAGCTCACTTGTGGAGCTCATGGTTCAGGTGATTTTTGAACAAATTTATTATATAAATAAACTTCTTTTTTAAAGTAAGATAACTTAAACTTTTTATTGTGTTTTTCCAATTGAGAAAATGAAACTGTATTTGCAGTTGCCGTTTTCTCATTTTTAAAGCATTTCTCAAGAGTTTAATATATTAAACTCTAAATTAAGCTCTCAAGTGATAACCACACTTCTGAAATGCAAATCTCGAGCACCACATAATGAAAACTCAGAGGATTTGAGATACCAGGCGTTTAATATGCCAGATCAATCTTTGTTCACAAATCCCCAAATTCTTACCTACGACTTCCATTATGAGTGGTTCTCATAATTGGTCCAACTTTTGAAATATGACCTCCAAATTCGTGCATGAATTCAAAACAATATTTATAAGGTCAATGTGCAGATCTGGCTGGCCCTGATCCGTCACATCAACCCCTCATGAATACAAAAACTCCTGGATCTTCTTGAGGTAGCATGCAAACTTCTCAGGTGTTTGCCAGGTCACTTCCTCCACTGGGTATCCCTTCCATTTTACCAGAAGTTGCTGGTGACCCCTGAACCAATGCTCTTTCAGGATCAGCTTGACCTCATATTCCTGGTTGTTCTACTTTCATGGGTTCAGTGTCCTAGGCTGCTCTTGTCCTTGCCCTTGGAATCCTCAAAGCTGAGACCCATGGATGACTGGATGGGCCTTCAACCCTTCCAAGAGGTCCAGTTCAAATGCTACCTTATTAATAACCCAGATCACCCTATATGGGCCTAAGAACTTTGGTCCAAGTTTTCAGCTCTTCACTGGTACTGAATAATTCTTTGCCGCCACCAGTACCCAATCCCTTGGAGCAAATAATGGGTCTGGCACTCTTCATTGATCTGCATATTGTTTTTGCCGCAATGTGGCGCACTCCAGGTTGGTTAGCAATTTCCTTCCAATCTCATCCATTCTTCAGGATAATTCTTCCACCCCCTGGCATACTCATCCATTTGATCCCCCATCTAATGCCAGATTGGATCCATGATTAGCGAAGAATGGTGACATTCCAGTTGATGATTGGTGGTGGTTATTGTTAGAAAATTGGGTGAGTCAAATCCATGTAAACCAATAATCCTGCCGGTTGGAGACATAGCATCAGAGGTATTGCTAAAATTATTTGGTAAACCCTTTCTGTTTGCCCATCAGACTGGGGATGGTATGATGAGGCCCTACATGGGCGAATTTTTATGTTAATGATCAGGATAGACCAGAACTTCAATACAGATTGGGGATCATGATAAATATGATCTCTGCTGGTAAGCTATGACAGGCTAATATCTCATTGATAAAAACCCTTGCAGTGTCCTTAGCTGAGAACTTTGAGGTACATGAAAAAAACTCGGCATATTTCGTTAACCAATCAACAACAACCATTATCACATCCTTCCCCTGGATCTTAGGTAATCCTGTAATGAAATCCACGCTGACTGACCCCCACGGCTGATTTGGAATCTGGAGTGGGACTAACTTAATTGCAGGTTGCTTTCATGAGGGCTTTGAGCGCACGCAAATCAAGCAATCCACCATGTATTTTTTATATCTTTTTGTAGTCTGGCCCAGGAATACTTCCAGCGCACCAAGTTGTTCATCTTTACGACCCCTGGATGTCCCACCAGTGGGTGGTCATGAGATGCCTGCAGCACTTCCCACTGCAGTGAAGGGTTTGGAACCCATATCCGCAGTTGTGACATATTATTCCATTTTTCCTTCTGTATGTATGATGCAGGCTGTGCCACTGGCCCTCTGCTTTTTTGCCTATAACTGTCACCTGAATGAAGACCTCCTTTGCTTTCTTTGGATCTCCCTTTCCAGTTCATCTTCCTCACTCACATAATGACGAATTGGTATTACCAGAGCATGGTTGCTGTGTTGTACTTCTCCAACTCAGCCTTCTCATATGCTAGCCCCGCATCCTGACTCAACCAATCAGCAATGGGGTTAATGGCTCCTGGACAGTATTCCACTCAGAAATCATAACGAGTCAGCTCCATGAGCCAATGAGCTTGGCGCCAAATTACTTTCCTGGGCTCTCAGTAATATTTTAAGAGCTGATGGTCCGTGCATACTACAAAGGGGTGACAGGCGTACAACAAGTGGTGCTGCCACTCTTGAAGCACTGCAACCCCACCAGTATCTCCTTGTCATATATTGGGTAATTCATTTCTGCAGCGATCATTTTCTGACTAAAATAACACATTGGGTGCTCCAACCTGTCTTCCCCCTTCTGTAGGATTACCGCTCCCAATGCAAAGTTTGAGGCGTCTGTTTCCACCACGTAAAGTTTTCTCAGATCTGGATGGGCAAGGACTGGTGCTGAAATAAGCTTCTCTTTCAGCAGGTTGCCTGCTCCTCTTCTTCTCCCCATACAAATGGTACCTTCTGCGTCAGTCACATAAGTGGTAAGGCTAATTCTGATAGATTCTTGATGAACTGCCTGAGGAAATTTAACATCCCCAGAAAACTTCTCACACCTGTCTGATTGGTTGGAGACTTCCATGAGCGCACCGCCTGGATCTTATTGGGGCATACCCCCAGGCCTTTCCCAAATATCACATCTCCTAGAAACTTACTGACTCCTAGTTAAACTCACATTTTGAAGGCTTCATCCATAGTCCTGCCTCAGCCAACGCCTTCAGGACCTCCCGCACATCCTGTACATGAGCCTCCTTGGAACGTGAGAACACCAGGATGTCATCCATATAAGAAATACAACACCAGCCAATCAACTGATAGAGTACTCAGTTGATCATTCGTTGAAATAGTGCCAGGGCGTTTTGCAGCCCAAATGGCATGACTTGGTATTGGAACATCCCAAGGTGGCACTTGAACGCCGTGTATCTTTGGTTCTCTGGCCTCACAGATACCTGGTTGAAAGCATCTGTCAAATTGAGCTTGGTGAAATGTTGCATCCCATGACCATCAGCAAGATATCATCCATTAGCGGCATTGAGTAAGGGTCCAGTTCTGTGACCTCATTTAACCTCCAATAATCCACGCATGGCCATAACTCTACGCTTGCCTTGGGCACTAGCAACACTGGTATACCACAGTTGATTTTGATGGCTCAATCAAACCTTTGCTCAACATCAAACTCACGTGGTCCTCCAATGTGGCCTTGGCTTGTTCATTCAACGGATAGACTGGACAACCACAAGGAAGTTCAGACTCCTCCTTAAACTGGAAAGAGAAAGTGAATGGCCCAGTGAGGGAAAATGGTGAATCCTTCTTTGGACCAAAGATCCACATAAAATCTTGGTATTCTGCAGGTAAGACCTCTTCCTGCATGGCCCCAGGGTTCAAGGCACTTCTAACTTCTGGTTACCCACTAACAGACTACACTTCATTGATGGACCACTCCTGGGGTACAGGGTAATGGTACTGGCAGGTACATCGATCTGGGGTCTGAACTGATGCCACCAGCGCATCCCAAACACTACTGGGTGGGTCAGGTTCTTGATCGCACAAAACTGCATCCAAAACCCAAATGGGGCCTGCTGTACCTTCACCGAAGGGCATACACGCCATGATGGCGCCCTCCATGAGGCATCAGCAAAAACCACCACCAATCCTTCCTGCGCCTGCAGCTTCAAACGCTCTGCCAAGCCAGTTCAACATAAATCTCTTCCGCCTCAGTATCTATCAGGGCCATTGCCCTTTCCATTCCCCCATCCATATGCAGCTCTATGGGGATAGACAGTTGAGAATAAAGTGAAGAAAGCGAATTATTTTTGGATGAGTCTTTCACTTGCAAAATTGGCTGATGGAAACTTTGACATATTCCCTTAGCGCTCTCCTCCTTGAACATTTCCCACGTTTCTCGGGGCTGGGTACCACCCCTTTGACTGGAACGGACGCTTACCGGTGATTATCCCTTCTCAGGTGACATTGATTCCTCCCACCAGTCCCATGCCAGTGCTAGTTGTTTTTCAACTTGAACTGCTAAAGCCACTTCCTCCCCCAGCGTTGCTTGGATCTTTGCTGCTGCCAAAGACGCTAGCAAATCTGGCTGCAACCCCTGGAAGAACATTTGTGAGGACTGGGAATCCGTACCCTGCGATGCTTTTGCTAATGGATGGAAGACCCACACATACTACTCTACAGAGCTATGTCCCTGGCTGACTGATAATAATGCTGACTAGGCCTCATCTTTTTCTTCGTCTAGACAGCTGCCCAATTAATCACCACACACTCCTCCATGAAATTTGACAAGCTATCCTGTTACTCAATAAGTTTCTGATACCATCCTGCCAATTATGGAGGTAATGCATCCACCACCTGGGCTAGTTAAAGCGCAAGAGGGGATTCCCCCATCACCTGTGCCAACCATGCCTGGAACCAGATCCATGCCATTACCTGGTGAAGTTTATCTAATGCCTCCATGGATAATGCCACACGTCCAGTAGGTGGTTTTGGCTTCATCTGGACCACTATGGTTTGCTGAGTTGTTGCCCCATAATTGTCCTACTTCATGTAGCAAAAATTCCAACAAAATCCTACCATAACCACAGTCAAGAGATGTCAGTTCCATTCCTCTCCAATGGTAACCACCACTTCTTCCCAGGGCCCCCACAAGAAAGAAAGAAAGGTATTTGAGTTTCGTTTTATTTAACGCACAGGTTCTTGCCAATACATGACAAATGAGTTGGGCAGCACCAACCATGTCACCAACCACATGACTGATAGTCCTGTGGAGAACCACCCTCTTGCCCGTGTGCCATTTCCCAAATTTCCGATGAATTTGCAGACTAGAGTCCTGGCAATACTTCAAGCAAGCAGTAAGGCCTGTCCCCATGATAGTGCCACAAATGAGGTAAAGCCTGGTCTAGCTCACTTGCGGAGCTCATGGTTTGGGTTATTATTGAACAAATTTTTTATATAAATAAACTTCTTTTTTAAAGCAAGCTAACTTAAACTTTTTATTGTGTTTTTCCAATTGAAAAATGAAACTGTATTTTCAGTTGCCGTTTTCTCATTTTTAAAGCATTTCTCATGAGTTTAATATATTAAACTCTAAATTAAGCTCTCAAGTGATAACCACACTTTTTCACGTGCAAACCGTGAGTCCCACATAATGAAAACTCAGAGGATTTGAGATACCTGGCATTCAATATGCTGGATCAATCCTTGTTCACAAATCCCCAAATTCTTACCTATGACTTCTGTTATGAGTGGTTCTCATTATTGGTCCAACTTCTGAAATCTGACCTCCAAATTTGTGTTTGAATTTGAACTGATACTTATGAGGTTGATGTACAGATCTATCTGGCCCCAATCCATCACAGACGGTTCAGCCATTTTATACTAAGAAATGGCGCAATAACAGAGCATTTGTAATTTTAAAATAAAAATATCTAAGGCATACTCTGGACAAAGCTGAGGATCAACAATCCATCGACCCTAGCCCAAAAGTATACACCAAAGATAGTGATATTTGAAGAAAGTTTGAATAAATTTGCAACAAGGTATTAACAGCCCTTGAGATAGCCAAACTAATGGTACAAAAGAATGTAGGCATGTTTTGTTGTTAAAGAGTTTGACATGTGAAAACTCCCTATCTGCTGCAAGAATAGATGAATAAATTCTTACAAAAAGTACTCTGGCCAAATGAATGATTGAAATGATAAAAGCCACTGTAATTGGATTAAAACTCATGGAGTGCTGATCCAACCCAAAGGTTGCGAATTCCTAAGGATCTGGAAAGTAGGGTAACCTTAAATCGCTATTCTCTCCCAGGATGATATAATTTTCCCAAAAAAATTACCCAACTGTTCCCTAGCCATCCCTAAATTGTTCACGCCATTTATCTGCAATTTTTTAAATGGCATTGACAATATCTGTATGAATTTATCTAACTAAAGGATTTGTAGCTTGTTTTTCCAACTATCATAATCACCAGATAGTTAAACCCAAGACCCCCTACATCAGTGGGGTGTTGGGATATTTTCATATTTCATTTAATAGAAGTTAATTTCTTCCAAATATAATTGATGTGCTTAACTTCAAAATTTTATTCTATAACTCCTCAAAAGGACCAATGATGGGCCCACACTCATTAATGCAGGTGTTTGCTATAGCGGTACCCTCATGATGACATTGCCCACCATGGATGCTCTCAATAGAGGCACTCAATGGACCCCAAGAATAATAACCCGCAACCAACAATCATATCTTACTCCAACTGTTAACTTTTTGGCGGATACAGCTTATTTTCGCTGAATAAATTGCGCAGGGTTCAGCCCACTGAGCAACGTCCAAAAAATATGGAGATCGTAGGTCCCTCAATAAATGTAATAAAATTATGTAAAAATATGAGGCCTTTGCCCTAATGTTGCTGCTATTTTATTTTAATATAATCTAACCAGCAGACCCTCTCTACTTACGTTCTCCACTTCTCCTTACTCACTTTTTCTTTTATTATACTAAAAACCTCCCTCCCCTTCTCTCTCTTGCTCAACCTTTAAACCTTGATATTCCTCAACGGATTTTTCACATTTCGCTTAGTAATTCTCAATTCACTATCAATGTAGAATTCGTTTGACCCTCGAGGCTTCAATGGAATTTCCTCAATTACTGAACCCTAATTGATTTGATTGATTCCCCTCACATTGCTCTAACATATTACTTGCCCTCAGAGCTCGCTTCATATCTAATTAAGATTCACCAGAACACTAGCTTATTGCCCAGTCATATTGAAATCTCTACATTACCCCCCCTGACTGGATGATAAGCGCCTAATGCTGGTAGGCCCAAAGGAACTTTTCATGTACTTGATTGATTATACAACCACTCACGGGTGCCTTAATGGTGTATGCATCAGCCCTGGTCTTCTCAATAATCTCAAATGGTCTGCTCCATATGCTGGCGAGCTTATTCCTTCTTCCAAACCCATGTTGGTCATGAAACAGGACCAATTCCCCTACCCCAAACTGTGGAAGACTGCTGCGTCTATATTGATCAGCTGCATGATCCTGAATCTTCTTGGCAAGACTAGTGGATATACCTCAGTTTGGAGTTCAATCAACGCATTTGTTAAGGTAGACAAATAGCGGTGAGGTTTGATTCCGCTGGTACCTCCACACTGGAGTAAAGCAATGCAGGTAGCGCTGGATGTCGTCCATAGAGCAATTGAAATGGACTCTTACCAGTTGCTGAGTGGTAGCTGATATTGTACGCAAAGACATCGGTGGATAAAAGGGTGCTCCAGTCTGATGGCCGCTCATTTACGAGCTTGTGTAGAATATTTACTAAGGTCCCATTGACCCTTTCCACCATACCATTAGATTCAGGGTGGTAGGAGGTAGTTAAGACCCCGCGGATTGCCATGAGCTCGTTCAACTTGGCTAATACATGCGATGTAAAATTGGTTCCATTGTCCATTAGGATAAATTGCGGACAACCATGGCGCTGTATGACGCACTCTAGGATGAACTTGGCATTAGTGACAGCCCCCAAATCCTTGATAGCCCTTGCTTCCACCCATTGGGTAAAATGGTCAATGGCTACTATTATATATTTGGAGCAGTTTGCTCCAGTAGGCAGTGGACCCACCACGTCTAATGAAACTGTATGCCATGCAAACTGAGGCTTGACAAGCTGGTAGGTAGTCTTCCAGTGGAATGGTTTCTCCACTTGGCACTGATGGCAACAACCAACTGTCTTAAGCACATAGTAGTGCATACTTTCCCAATAGTAGTGGGGTCGCAAGAACTCCAGTGTCTTTTTCAACCCTCCATGACCTACCACTTTATGGGCATACATAATAATTTCAGGCTAAGCAGAGGGTTTTGGGAAACTCAGCATCGATTCCCCCATCCGCTTGTATAATTTCCTCATTGTGCAAGAAGGTACCCTGACTAAGCCCATCTAACACTTTGATCATTGGCAGTGGCTCATCTTGATGTTTGCCCACAATTATTTTTTCGTACATTATGTCAGCCACATCTGCTGTAATGGTGACCGTGGGTAATCGGGAAAGACAGTCTGCATTATGATGTTTCGCCCCAGGTTGATGCATGATCTCAAAATCAAATGCTTGGAGCTTCAAAGCCCATCGTGCAAGCCGCCCTTCAGGTTCCTGCAATTGATGTAGCCAGCGCAAGGAATCTTGATCCATTACCACTTTGAATTTCACCCTGTGGAGGTAGACTCAGAATTGTTTATATGCATAGATTACCGCTAGACACTCCCGCTCAGTCACAGTGTAATTCTGTTCAGGGACAATTAAGCCGCGGCTGCAATAAGCAATGGGGTACTCCACACCGTCATCATCTTTTTGGGATAACACAGCCCCTACAGTGGAAATTGAAGCATCCATTTGCACAATAAACTCTTTTCAAAATTGGGGTATTTCAAAACAAGCGCGCTAGCTAATGCAGTTCATAATACATCAAAAGCGGTTTGACATCAATATGTCCAATGAAAAGCAGCAATTTTCTTAAGTAGCTCGAAGAGTGGAGCCCTGATACAGCTGAAGTTGGGAATGAACCGCCATTAGTAACCAATCATACCCAAGAACACCTGGATATCCAACTTATTGCTTGGTCAAGACATCTTTCAGATGGCTTCCACCTTGGCCGGCTGAGGACTAAGCCCTTTGGAGTCTACCACAAAGCCAAGGTATTCCAACTGTTCCTTAAAAAGTGGCACTTTTGAGGCTTAATTTTGATGTTAGCATCAGCAAGGCGGCGGAACTCTTGCTCCTTGTGGTCAAGATGCTCTGTGAATGTCCGTGAAAACACGTTGATGTTGCCAAGGTAGACAAGAACGCAAGACAGATTCAAGTCACGTAAAATAGTATCCATAGCCCGCTGGAACGTAGCGGGAGCATTGCACAGACCCTGTGGCATATGTGTAGGCTAAAACAGTATTTTTGAGGTGATTATTGTGCACTTTTCTTGTTCTGCCACTGGCAACTCAATCTGCCAGTACCCCAATATCAAGTCCTTAGCAGAGAAATACTTGGCTCCACCTAACCAATCTAATGCGTCATCAATTCGTGGAAGTGGGTACAAATCATTTTCTGTAATGCTGTTAAGCTTCTGAGAATCGATTACTACTTGATTGGAGCCATCTTTCTTTTTGCAATTAGTGCCAAAGATGTCCAGGGACTTTTTGACGGCTCCAACATTCTCTGTTCCACCAAGGTATCTATTTCTGCAGATACAACTTCCTCTGCTGCCTTCGAGTGATGGATAGGTCATGGCCTGATAGGAGGGTGGTCTCCCGTGTCCACCCAATGCACAACCCCGCAAGCACAACCCAAGTCATGATCATCAGTTGCAAAAATGCTGTGGTACTTCTCAAACAGATCCATCACCCTATCCTTCTAATCCTCCAATAGACCAGTTAGTGCCTCCCACAGAACCACAGTCATTACGCTGAAGGGGATTTTTAGAGGCAAGCCAAGATCTTTCCACAAACCAAAATTGTGTACCTGGTGGACCTCATCAATAGGGATCAGGTGCAGGTAAGCCACCACTTGGTGCCGCCAAACCTTCATCACCTCCTTTTGCAGATTCTCTACCAACACCTTCACTTACTCCTGCCCTGGTAACAGTAACCCAGGAGCCACATGAGGTTCAAGCTGCAATTGTTGATGGGGCCCCACAACCTCCCCATACAGACCTCCCGGTATCTCAATTTCGAGCTCAGTACCAATTATGACCTGATGCCCAGAAGGGATAGTCAAAGCATTCGCAGCTCATAGTGGAATCCCTTTGTACTCATAAATCTGGTTTGGAAGCATTCAGGTCCTCCACTTCATCTGTCATATCTTACAGGAATCACACCATTGCTATATGCAAGATTAATTTTCCTGGAGCGGATTGGGTCCTCTGGGACTCCTCTGGAAGTAAAATAGATAGGGATCTGTTGTCCCAGTATACTGATGGTTTCATCCGCCATATTAACATCAGCCCCAAAGTGCTGCATAAATGCAGCCCCGATCAACATGTCATAATGGTCATTAGGCAATACCACAGCTGGAGCGGATATGTCAGCTGACCTGAACCTCAAGGGCAATGAGCTATATGCGCCTTCTGAAACAGTACTCTGGGCCCTCGCAGTTCCATACACTACTTGGTGGTCCAAATTTGGCTTCAGCGGGAGCTTAGCTACAAGTTTGGTGGATATTATATTGACAGGAGCGCCTGTATCAATGATCGCCCAAAACTTGGTATTCTGTATGAATATGTCACAGTAGGTGCATTCTGAATAAGAAGAACCCTTGGTGTTCGATACATAAACATTCAAAGGCGTTTGATTACCCAGAAAAGTGTACACACCAGCCCCAACATGAGGATACTCTTGAGAAATCTTTTCTACAGGAACCGCCACATACACCCCTCCAAAGCTGCGACATATGCAGAGGGTTCGCCACTGATCATACCATTCTGCTCAAGGATTTGCTGGGTGTATGGCTTATACACGTCTTGGTGGAGCCCCATTTCCGCATTATTGGGATCTCGACCTTGGCTTGAGGCCAAAAGGTGGTAAGGAACCTGTTGGTATAATAAATCCTCAGAGTGTGCCCAAGAGGTGAAACAGGGTGATTCATGATGAACATCAGGGACAATTACAATTGAATTAGCAGAAGAACAGCATCCCATCTCTACTTTGCTCGCCTTTTCCCTGTTCATATGGGACAACAGATACTGCATGGACCCTTGGTTTAACCTGACAGCTAACTGCATAATGACCTGTTTGGCCACACGATAAACAAGCATTTGGGACTGGAACTCATCTTGGAATCACCCCAGAAGGTCTAGGTCTACTATTGAACCACAGTTTAATATGGGCCCAAGGATAGGCGGTTTGATCATAATAGGGACGTAGAGCACCCACCCATGAGTTAAGGGTCCAAGGAGTGACCCACTGATTACCCCCATTTTGGTGGGATCCTCTATTTTGCGGAATATCTGTGGAAGATACAGGATCCTTACAAACCACATTGGGAGCACTAAAGGTGGCGGATAAACGGCGTAAATGATGGATGATTTTGAGTAACTCTGCATCCTCCTGAAGAGTGTACGCCATAGCATTATGCAATTCGTGGTAGGGCTTAATAGCCACCATCATCGCTATGCCCACCTCCTCATTAGATAAGACATTGTCAACCAACAACACATGAGCCTCATCAGTGAATTGCTCCACAAACTGTGTTAAAGACTCATTTTTTTGAAAAGATATTTTTAAAAGTCCGCCTTGCGTTGAGCCATTTTTGCTTTGCCCCCAAACAGGCGAATTACAGTCTCCTTCACCTCTTAGTAAGCTACAGTACTGTCTTTAAGATAACAAGTAACTTGATCAGCACTTGAAACATCCAACGCAGATAACAATAATTTAGCTTTTCGTTGATCAGAAGCCCCCTCTATGGTAAACTCAAACTGCTTGAAAAACCCATATATGTTACCATCATGGTTAAATGAGGGCATCCTGTCACTGCAGATTTCTTTTTACTTAAAAACCTTATCTAATTTATACTCCACACAGTCTAGCTGCTCCATCGTGCTGCTAAAGAGGTTGGCAAGTTGGTTGACATGGTCACCTACCAGAAGCAGTTGGCGTAATGCATGGTTGAGCTTCTCAGTAATATTCTTATTCTCATGAAACAGCACTTTTTGCACTTGAAGTAAGGTATCCAAAGCAAGATTCAGCTCCCCATAGTGAGTTATTTCAACCACCTGGGGTAGTACCCCATCCAATCGAGCTGGTTGCGCCAAAGGTACCATTGATGAAGTTGTAATTAGTTGATCAATGGCCCCCTGTAGTGAGCACCACTGTTAACTTTTTGGTGGATACGGCTTATTTCTACTGAATAAATTGCGCAGGGTTAAGCTTACTGAGCAACGGCCAAACAATATGGAGATCGTTGGTCCCTCAATAAATGTAATAAACTTAAGTAAAAATATGAGGCAATTTCCCCAATGTCGCTGCCAGCTTATTTTAATATAATCTAACCAGCAGACCCTCTCTGCTTACGTTCTCCACTTCTCCTTACTCACCTTTTCTTTTATTCTACTAAAAACCTCCCTCCCCTTCTCTCTCTTGCTCAACCTTTAACCCTTTGTATTCCTCAACAGATTTGTCACATTTCGCTTAGTAATTCTCAATTCACTATCAATGTAGAATTTGTTTGACCCTCGAGGATTCAACGGAATTTCCTCAATTACTGAACCCTAATTGATTTGATTGATTCCCCTAGCATTGCTCTAACATATTAATCACCCTCAGAGCTCACTTTATATGTAATTAAGATTCACCAGAACACTAGCTTATCGCCCAGTCATATTGAAATCTTGACACCAAACAAGTATTAAATTTTCTAACCAACAACTAAAAGATGACAAAGAGCTTTCCTTGGACTTTGAAGAAGATGTACGACGGAATGATGTTGTTGGACAAGTTCAAATGGATAACAAACCATTAACATTATGGTAATAATTCCCAAGACAATCAGAGTCCAAGATGTGAATGTTTTTACAAGAATGAGCTTGGGTTTTCATCTTGTACATCCTAACCTAGTTTCAAATCCAATTCAGAGTTATGGGAAAATGGATTACATTATTACGTTTTGAGTTTTACCCAGGAGTTAAAACAATGTTCATTTACTGATACTTCGCCTACCTCTTGCCAAGTGATTCATACTTGTGAACAGTTAGAATGGCAATTCCATGTAAGCTTTGTACTCTATCATATGTACTTGAATAACTTAATGGAATCTAGTTTTTGCTATTATATAAATTTTAAAACAAAACCGTTGCTCTTTCTAATTGGTAAAGAATCATCCAATGATTAGTTCAAAGAGTGCTAAGTAGACTCAGGATTTTATGTCCTGAGGGTACATCTTGGGATAAAAGTATCATATCAATTGAACTTTATGCTAATCTTCACCATAGATACATAAGAAAACCTAATAGATTAAGTTCTGATAGTTTGAGTACTAAAACTGCTACTGAAATAAATTAGATCCTCATTACTATATTACAGCCAAATTAAACATGATTATCCATTTTATAAATTTCAAAATGAAGTATCCCAACATAAAAAATACTGGTGAAATTATTTATCAGATAAAGAGTATCTTGGAATTAACTGTATCAGAAGGAGGATATAGTACTAAGACCAAAATTTGGTCTAAAAAGTTAAGGTTTGTTCATTATGAATACTGTGTCACTATTATATGTGATCTCCATCAAAAGAAATAAGAATATAATTGCCATCTGACCTTTATCATGATTAAAGTATGGGACTGCTGGTATGAAAGATACAAAAGCATTGGTGGCTTAATCTTTTTTATCAATATGGTTCAGAATGATTTTCCTGAATGCTCCCATGGTTGCCTTGGATAAATAAACTTATATTATTATCATTAAAAATTTATGCTTACATGCAAAATAATTAAACTAGTTTGGGGTTTCCTTTAGTTGCTGGGATATGAATAAACACCATATGTATTTTACAGTATAAAACAACCCAATAAGTCTTGCTCCTGTCTATGAGTATATCTAGTGTCTTATTGTCACCTAAGATTTAATATGTTAGTACAAAGGACGAATTAATCCTCTCTAATCGACACAATGGAAAGATTTTTATGTTTCTGAGGATGTAACAGTTGAACTAGCTTTTTTCTGCTTTGTCTCACTTTTAAGAAAATTTTTAATAAAAATTACAACAAGTAAAGCCACCAAAACAACGCCCACCACTAATCCCTGGCTCCAAGCCTGAAATATCAGAAAGAGGCAACGGTGCGCCACCCCTTAGCTTTCTGCCTTACAGAAAAACACATTCAGACTAGTTCAACAGATTTACTCATCTGTTACGTCCATCTGATGGACTTAGTAGTCCACCCAGTGCGTTCCCAACCCAGTTTTCTCCCACCCTCTTGCCACCCATGATCCACCATCTACTTTGCCTCAGAGTCAACTATGGGATATTATTCCCCTATGTCATTAAAGTGATAATTGAGCTCGTTAGTGCCGCTTTTGTTCCAGCTGGCTTTAACAACATCCGCCCTTTTTAAGGGCTATTTTAATGTTAGCTTCCCTCTGAGTAGGACGCAGCAGCACCAGCAACTTAAATATTACAAAAAATACTTTAACCATCACAACTCATTCTCAACTGCCCACAGACAAAAAATGTAGGTAAGCTTCACCAACCTCTTCTCACCTCCCACCCCAAGTATTATATGAGGAATTGATGTCAGTGATTTCAGCCTATGACTCACTCAAAATACCCTACACTTAAAAGTTAGTAAGCATAAGGAGCGCCTTATGGCTCCACGTGCTACTGATGCTATTACTCCTCACCACCCAGGCATTACCAATAAAATCCACATGATCTCAGGTTGTGTACAAACTTGGCCACTTCTTTTTGGCATGAGTTTGAAAATGAGCTCCAGATTCTTCAATCTGCCTTTATTTAGATCAATCCAATAGTCTTGTCTGCATACCGCCGTCATCCTTTGTACTAAAGGATGGTTTAAAAAATCTAGAGATCAGACCAACAAACTCTTTGACCATCCTCTTCTGGAATAAAATCTTTGTGAATTGGATAAATTGTCACCTAATGTAAGGCACCAGCTTGGGGTGACTTTCATTATGATATGGAGTAAAAAGGCCTTAAAATTAAATACAGTTAGGTTTGTGGTCACTGGTGCTCCCACCATGAGGACCTGTGCAAGGTGAGTAAGAAGAGAGTAACGTCCTAAATGATTTCTGAAATGATTGAGAATCATGTACACCACTATATACCCTAGAAGGAAAAGGGGTGCATAGCGGTACATGAAAGGTGGAATGTTTGAGGTCTTGGTGAAAGGTTCTCCCTTTGGAAAGTTATTCAATAAGAAGTTCAATAATGGGTTCTGGTTTGGAGGTGGCAAGTGGGCCTGGGCAGTTGGCATCACAATATTTACCAGCACACTGGATAGGAAGAACTGCAATAAAAGTACTAGGTTCCAATAATCATAACTATTATAAAAGATAATAAAGATCAAATTTTATTAAAATCCTTTATGCTAGCTTAAGATTTCTCTT
The DNA here is from genome assembly GCA_022478985.1 of Massospora cicadina. Lineage (NCBI taxonomy): Eukaryota > Fungi > Entomophthoromycota > Entomophthoromycetes > Entomophthorales > Entomophthoraceae > Massospora > Massospora cicadina. Next base: position 25,727 of record JAKSZP010017691.1, on the reverse strand, counting down.
AGCTAGCCTGGTTTATTTATATTGTAAGAATTGAGGGTAGATTATCTCAATTGATTAGGGATATAAGATAATAAAATGTTGCATTGAGGGTAGACTACCTCAATTGATTAGGGATGTAAGGCAATAAAATGTTGTATTGAGGGTAGATTACCTCGATTGATTAGGGATGTAAGGCAATAAATTGATGCATTGAGGGTACTGCACAATGCATTTCAGTTTTAGAGTCCATATGACCCCAAAAGTGCATAGGAAGACCCTCAATGCGACTATAATAAAAGAAAATTCCTAAAAATGGATGATTATGATAATTAAATTTGAATTGAATCGAATTGAACAAATGTTCCATTTCAAATCAAATCAAATAAAGTGAATTTAAAAATTAATCAAAATTGAATTAATTGAATTTGAATATCTAAAAAATTAGGAAATGACACTCAGTTCAAAAGAACTGAGAAATTGTTCAGGATCCCAATCTTGACACTTAATAGGCCTATGCCCTTAAATGGGCAATGATTTATGAAGGAGGTTTAAAAAGTCACCTGATAAAACTTTGTCCAAGTATCAAGGATTATAACCCAGAAGCTCAAAAAAAATGCCAGCACAACAATATAGAATCCATTCCAAAGAGATGACTGTGGCACAATTTCCTTACTGGCTGAGATTGAAGATTCTGAATGATTAGGACCAATGCGCCCTATTTGCCACAGGGAACTAAGCCATCCTATAAGTACTAAAAATTTCAATTCATATAATTTATCATATATGTCCTTTATTTAATTTATACTTATTTGATGTCTCTTTGCATAGATATAAAAATAACTATCATAATGCATGGTAGTTGCCACCAATAAAACCCTACAAAAGCGAAAATGTTTAGCCATTAATTCTCTACAACCATTTCACTCTTCAGAGCTGTCCCAAAGAACTTCAAGACTTCATTTCCTCCTTCTCTTGCACAAATATTTTCAAATCCTGCTTTCTCCTTGTAGAAAAAACTGTCACAAGTGCTTTAAAGATTAATTAGATATCAAAGCTACTCTGATTGTGCATGCTTGGTCTATGCCACTGACAGTTCTACCCTTGCCTGTTTGATCATCTGTCCAGCACACCAAATTCGCTTCCTCTCATATTCCACAGCCTCAGCCATTAATACAAACTCTAGCTAATCAGGATGAGGCTTAAATCATCTTTCCTGAGCACCATCCCATTTGCTTAATAAACCTCAGCCTTATGTAAGACCACAATAAAAACTAACCAACTTTCTGGGCCTTATTGGTTGGTATTTACTAAATTGGGTGATATAATTAATCCATCCAATATTCACCATATACTTTTTTTAAATCCAATTTATGATACCCAGATCTCCACTTATATTTATTTCCCACAAAAATTCCAAACTACACTAAAGTAAAAATCAGCTTCCTATTAAAGCGGCTGCCATGCCTCATTGTCATCCTATCCTTATAACTGCAGCTAAGTCTGTTGGAATGCTTCCAAAGAGTCTAGCTTCCCACAATATTGTATCTGGAATCAAATATTTAGGTAAGCGAAATTTACCTAAATTGCATTTAAAAGCCAAAAAATCTATTTTAAAAATTGTAGCGGTTGCACAAAACCCAAAATCAAAAATTACCTGCACCAATATTGCCATCCTTGGTAAACTACCCAACGCCCATATTCAAGATAAGCATGATCTTGCAAAGTATATCAGTGGACCTATTTATGCGCGCCTATCTTTAATATTCATTGAGATTTTATTCAGATTATGTTTTTTTCAATATGTTCTAAGATTAGTGCTTATTTAATCATGCTCAGTTATTAGTTGATATAGCTAGTTTTATTTGTTTTAGACTTTGATATCAGAATTTCCAATTTAACTCTGATTGTAATTGGGCAATCAATCTTAGCTAGTTTGATGACCAATTTTCCTATTGTCTGGGCCAAATTTCTGATAACTTTTAATATTACAAACATTTGCCAGCGCAACTGATTCAACTATAAAACATTATATAGGAAGTTTTGACATAATAGCATAACAATTCTTTAAGTAAATGTTTGATAAATCATGTTGTGTTTTTAGTAATCAAGGCTGAGTTTAATTGAAAGAAGTGCATTTTATTGCTTTTAATCACCGTATATCACCTAAATTCCCTTTTGTAAAGAGACGCGATTTTTAGTCTATCTGGTAGACTGTACTTTTAATTTCAGAGTTTTAGGCAACAATTGCTTATTTTATTAACAAAGGTTGTGTTTTCTACTTAATCTTTTATTGGATCAGAACGCTTTTTTGTCTTCAGACAAAGAGCATTTATGAGTAAAGTTATTAAAGCTCTTCAACCCTGTGAAGTTGCCGCTTTTCAACAGTATTCCTTTCTATGGTGATACCAAATCAAATAATGATGCCCAACGCCCTTGTTCTTCACCTTAGACCGCACATTCTCTGGTAAAAAGAAGATGTAGCTGAGGAAGAGTCTCTCAGTCCTCCTTTTGTCTTCATTATTATAGTGAAGCTGAAGAGTTGATCTTTCATTGCCTGAATATGTATTTTCAGCGATTATAGCCTCTTTTGGGATGGCATTTAGTAAAACAATTTCTTAGAGGGCAATAACAAAGCACATTTTTTGCTAAGTATGGTCTATTTTTTGGAAACTATCCTGGTTAACAACCACAAACAGTTTTGTGAATATGCAAAAGAACATAATATTATATATGATTATAAAATATAAAGAACTTTGAAACTAAACTGTATTTTGTCAAAATTCTTCAATACAGTATGTCTGGGTGCCTTGTGGCTTAAAGTAAATCTGGTTCCCCCTTAATCAGGATCTTCACTTCTCATTCAGTATTAAGGTTATGCAGTAGACCTCTTTTTCTTGTAGCATCTGGATTGTTGCACCCCCATCGCTCTGGTGCTTCTTTTTGTGGCTTTGGGATTTGGGATATTATTAAACTCAGTTCATCAATCAGTGGCTCAGTAAAAATAATATTTTGATGATTCCTGAATCCCCTATACCTGCCTATTTGATTGTAAATTTATTGGGTGAAAACTTAGTCATATCTCAAATCTTAATTATGGAGGAGGGTGTATGAATCGCTTATAACTTCAATCTTCTTAGGTTTGGATTGTATACCATTTTAAATCAAACAGTACCCCATTAAGATCCAGTTGAAGTGGGCCATAGGCTTAAAGGAACATATCATGAACTATAGCCTTTTTATTTTTACTGCACAGATTCTAGGTGTGCATGAATAGATTGTTAATTGATAATTAGGTAAGTTGATAATGGTATGAAGGCTATTATCCTAGTTGAGCTCTTCACAACCAATATGAGTATGTCAGGTGCTGAGCTCCTCATGATAAAGTAAAGGTACTTGAAAATATTCCAGACAAAGGAAACTATTTTTTCAACTCTGATCCAAAGATTTGGCAACTTTCTGTACAACAAGGGAACTGATCCCTTCACTGGAGTGCTTGATACTTATAAATCACTTGAACAATGGAAATTTATTCCTTAACTCTAATCCCAAGAGTTGGAAAAAGACAAATAGATAAAAAACTATCTCTTCCACTCTAATCACAAGAGCACAATAAAAAATTATTTAACTCTTTAAATGTATTCCAAAGTGAACTGTATATTACTGTACTACTGTATGATTTATTGGATAATATCAAGGGATTTATATAGGGAATTTGGCTCTCAATTCTTCTGTTGGCGCCCCTATAGAAACAGAATCCATCACCAATGAGTTTAGCCTGTAGGAGTTATACAAAATAATGATTACTTCATCTGTCTAGTCAGATTCTGCTCACAATTAGGTCACAATCCCTTCAGGGATAGATATCTAATGAGCTTTTCCCAACGCCTTTACCAACCCCAGCGGATTATCCTTATTAAGTATGCAACCTGCTTAGTTAACGTGTCCTTTTACCAATTAATAGCAGGTCGCGTTGCCTTTTTAGGATAACCCACAAGTTGCTGCCATCAAAAACGTTGTCAACGCATAGCAATTACCAATAAATCTTTATCAACCAGTGACAAACACTAATAAATCTGCACAAGATAATTTAATTATTGATAGTGAAATTAATAAATGAACCTCTTGTAAACATTTTCAGGAACTTAACCAACAGAACATTAGTAATCTGTTGGAATTGAACATGGAGAATTAGTTAACATACCATAAAGAAATTAACCAATAATTGTTACCAAATTACTGGTAATTCCCATATCAGGTATGGGGTTTCTTATAATAAATTGTTCCTGGCAAAGATAAAGCAGATGGTGTTATTATTATATTAAGCGTGATGACGTGAGTATTATAAAAATCTCAACAAATCCCCCCGCTTGAAAAGAATGTCCAGCAAAGGGTAGAGTTTTAGAGGCAGACGCCACTTCTCTTCCAGGGTCAGAATCAGCCATCATGGTTTACTATTGATTTTGATAGAGCTAGATCTCTTTTTCCTTTCTTAATTCATTTTTTGTGCTTATTTTCCTCAGCATGATTTCACTTCATCTTCTTGTGTTCAATGTCATATCCTACAAGTGTGATTTCACAGCTACACACCACAACAGGACTACTACAGCCAACTTTGCCATTAACATTCTCCTAAACGCCTATTTCCCCCCAGGTCAGGGCTCTCACAACTTTACGTCATAAAAGGATCACTCAGTCAGTTTCACCAATAAATTCCTTAATAAACGCATTTTTCCCAGGTCAGCTTCTCTAATTATGATCAACGCAGAATTTTTCTTTTTCCTCATACCTCTTCACAGTGGACCCCTATTTTAACATGAGATGTCCTTCAATTCATTCACGCTCTTCTTCAATACTTTAATTGTAGTACGTCATTCTTCTCCTCATAAAACAACAAAATGTGGAACACCAACTGATACTCTTTATTGCTACAGAAAAACCAACCATACTTAAATATTTTATAATAATTTTTACTTTTTTAAAGATGATCTCCTTATAAATAAAACATTTTTCATACACTTTTTCTTTTATGTTTTTCTTCTCTATATTTTCATCTTATATTTTTTTATTTTTTTCACTTTAGATCCTTTACCTTATATATATGCCATGGACCCAATTCACTATATGACCATTATCAATATCTCAGTATGTAAGCATTTTTCACCAAATTAATGATAATCTCAAATGGACCTAAATACAGGGCGTCAAACCTTTCCCCCTTCTATATCCAAGGTGTAAACTTTAAGAAGGCTGGATACTCAATTACACTGTAGTGAGCACCAAATGTAAACTTTTGAGATGTTGCTCATTTTAGCTTTTGTTTAATTCACAGGTTCTGATATCTGCATTAAAATAGATTGTTGATAGTAATTGAATTGGATGGCAATAGTATAAAGACTATTGCCCTAGCTAAATCTTTACAACTAACTTGAATATTGTTTCCAACACTAGACTGTTGCTAATGCTCATCCTTCTAATCCTCAAAGGTTTTTCTGGAAAGCGTGGGACTTCTACTTCTGAATCTTTCTTTTGTTGGAACTTAACCTACTATTAGGTTCATAGGTTCTCTCTTTATCTCTTGATGCAGGAGCCCCCAGATATCTTGATAGCAAAAAATATATAAAGGATATCTTATCCTTCATCTCTGATTCCAAGATTAAAATATACACCAATTGTACGTCATTTTTTAAATTTATTGAGGGGAAGGCCGACCATAGGATGGACACTTCTGAATATGACTCAGGACAGAAAACTTAGTAATGGCGGAGGCACCCCAGAGAAGCGATGCTATCTCTTGTTGCCAGCGGGAACGCCACTTATGGGGAGGGGGAGGAAACGTGTGATGGGGCCGTAGCCACTATTGAGCATGTGTGGAGGAAGGGGTCTGATTTGATGAACCAGACTGGGAACCAGGAGGAGACCAGCTGTCAGTGATGCAGTGGGAGGTATCCAAATATCCACGCTTGAAAGTGGTCCACCAAATGAGACCGGAATCTGTGGACAGTTTCTGGGAGGGTGGGGGTGGAGCCTGCGGTGGCATCTAAGACAATCGTGTGGATGGTCCGCATGGCGATTGCAACCACCAGAGCTTGGAGGGAGGGTGGAAGGGAGGAGGCCATTGATAGAGCAAACATATCTCTTGACAGACTGAAGGGATGCATTTGATCCTGGCCCAGCAGACTCTGGACTTCACGCCATATCACTTTAGAGGTAAGACACTTCTCCAGGCGGTGGAACAGCGTTCCATACTGGCCGCACATGACACAGGATGAGTGTAAAGCGTTAGAGCGCTCAGCTGTACGATACACCCGCCTCAGGCAGCTCCAAACATGGGAGCAGACTTGAGGCTGCAACAGAGGGCGATGTACATATTTCCAGATTGTTTTTTGGGTCTCAATGGAATAAGTGATGTTCATCATGTCCAGGTAGTCCACCCTGGATAGGATATGGGGTCGAATGGGGATCACGCCATCCTGGATGGGTAGCCCCTGTACCTCTTGTGTGAACTAAGGAGAGGGGCGGCCTCTTTGGGTTGTATATCCGCTAATACAAATTCTCCACTCTGCGCTCCGCATTGAGAGTAGGATTCGTTTGTAGTGGGTTTTAGTCCTGTGAGGACATGTGGCTGATGTGTGTGATGCGAGGTATTTCATCAGGGAGTGGGGGTTTGATGGATTGTTGAGGCCCGAGGCTTGGGAGAAGTTGGAGCGGGCTGCGCAGGACCAGTGTTGGGATGGGAGTGTAGGAGCGGTGACGGCCGCGATCCAGGTGCCCAGGATCTTGGCCGCATGGGCTTTGAAGTCAAGTAGGCCCATGCCACCATGATGATGCGGGCTAAACATGACCTCTAGCCGCACTGGTGGAGGGCGGCCTGACCAAAGCCATCCTTGCAGCAAGGCATACAAGGATTTGAAGAAGGTTGGGGAGAAGGGGATTGCGTGGGCTCCGAACCAGACTTTGGATAGGAGCATAGAGTTGGCTAAAACAACCCTGCCAGTAAGGGAAGTAGGGTGGGCTCTGAGAGAGGCAATTCGCTTCATCACGTTGTCCAGAATACGGCACTCCATTACTGCTGATGCATATCCGCCTGCCTCCATCCACACGCCCAGATGGCGCACTGGTCCTATGGTAGGACGTGGCACAAAGGGGAGCACCAGTGAGCGGTGTGTGTTGAGTTAGTAAGGCGTGGACGTGGGCGAGCAGATGGGCTGGGTTGGGAACTAATTGCTGGGGCCCAGCAGTTCTGAAACCGATCAAGGAGGATGATTTCGGTTTTGGAGGCGTTCAGTGCCGCGTTGCTTACCCAGGAATATTCCTGGATGAGAGCTTCAAGCGCGTGTGCATCTTGATTATTAGATACCCCAACCACACAATCATCTGCAAATGCCAATATCTTGACTGGGGCTTGGCCTGGCACATGGACCCCAGTGAGTTGGGCATTCACATTTCGAAGTAGTGGGTCAAGGCTGAAGTTGTATAAGAGTGGGCTGAGGGGGTCCCCTTGTCGCAAGCCCCTTTGAGGGCGGACTACTTCCGTTAGGAAGCCAGGGCCACGCACTGCCATTGTTGCAGATTCCATGAGCAGCATCACCCAGTTGATGAAGCGAGGGGGTAGGCGGAATTGATGGAGGCAGGCCCTTAGGTATTCCCAGTTTACTCTATCATAGGCCTTTTGTTGGTCCAAGAATACAAGTGCCCCAGAGGCTGTGGACTGACATACTTTAGCCACAGAGTGCACGTTATCCCAAATCGACCTTCTGGGGATGAAACTGAATTGTTCTGGGGAGATGGTGGCAGATGCTACAGTCCCTAAACGGTTAGCCATGATTTTTGTTAAAATTTTGGTGTCTGTGTTTGTTAGAGAAATGGGGCGCCAGTTGGCTAAGTCAAGCTTATCCCCTTTCTTGAATAGTGTGACAGTAAAGGCCTCATGTCCTCCTGGTAGGAGGCGCGTTTCCAACAGGCTTTGGTTAAGTGAGGCAAGCAGAAGTGGGGATATATATTTGAAATATTTTTTGTAGAACTCATATGGAATGCCATCTGGGCTTGGGCATTTTTGGTTTGGCACACCACAAATGGCTGTCCATAATTCATTCGGAGTAATTAAATTCATTATTTCTGAGTATTGGAAAATGGTGCAGATATGAGCTCAGTCAAGAAATTCTGCCACTTCGGCCAGCTGAATTGGTTCAGCTTGGTATAACTTGGAGTAATATTTTTGCATTTCGATTGCCACTTTGGCCAGTGTATCTGCAATAGAATTATCTGATCTTCGCACCTGTGTGCAGGCCATGCTCTGGCATGGTGCGAAAATTTTTTAAAGAAATATGTGGTGCACTTGTCACCTTTTGTGATGTGTGTGGCCCTGTATTGAACACAAACCTGATGTTTGTGCTGCCTTTTGAGTGCTTTGAGGAGGGCGGCTGCCTCCACCCACTTCTGGCCCCATGCAGGGCTATATCCTGTAGCTGGAATGTTGGACTCCAAGTGTGCCAATTCTGCCAGAGCGCGCGAGATAACTGCCGATGTGGCTCATGAGCATCTGGAGGAGAGATGGCAAAAGTGGCGAATGGTGTCCTCTTTGAAAGTTGCCCATGTGGAAATGGGGTCCGCGCAAAATGGTGCAACAAAATTTTTGCCATAGTTGCCTCTTCCACCCACATGGAAAATCCTGGTGACACGAGCTCGGGGGGGCAGATTTTGCACCAATGTGGGGCCTTAGCAACTGTGACAGGTAGGTGGTAGGTTATTGAGACCAGTCAGTGGTTGGAGAATTCCATTTTTGTTGTTTTGAAGTGGGAGATGTGGGGTTGGAATTTTGCCAGCATTAGAATAAGGTCAATGCGGGTCATGGACCTTAATTGGCCATTGTGGATGTGGGGACGCATCATGTTTTCGAGCAGCGGGGCATGTCATGGCAGCACATCCATTAACCCAAGGGTGGCCTTTAGAACGCGTAGTTCAACATGACCCTGTGGGGCATGGGGCGATGGAGGTCACTGGTCCGTTGGTGAGGTTAGCCAACAGTTCATGTCACCGACTAGGAAAGAATCAGGGGGTAGTGGGAGGGATTTGACCGATGAGAAAATTCCTGACGCTTGTGTGCACTGTTTGGGGCATAGATGTTGAGGATTGCGTGTACTACATTGGCCCACGAGAAGGTGACGATGAGCACTCAGCTATTTAGGAATATTTCTGAGGATACAAATTTGAAAAAATTATTTTTCTGAATTAGCACCCCAAAGTGCTTTGACCAAAAGGATAGGGATGGGAGGAGCATTGTTTTTCAAGTTTCCTCGGAACCTTGTGGACAGTGGGATTACTGGATGGCCAGGATATCCACGGGTAAATTGTGTTATAAAAAACTCAGTTTTCTAGCCTGGGATGGGGAGGCCTTGAGTCCGGCGATATTCAACATTCCTAAAGTGAAGGTTTCCCCCATCGCACCTTAGGTGTGAGGGGTGGGCTCCTGGGCCCACCAGCCTCTTCTAGGTCCCCACGGGCTTTCACAGCAGTGCAGGTTCAAATGTATGTCATTTTAAATTATTATAAATCTTTAAGGTTTTCAAGTCTGCATTATCTAATAAAAACAAGGGTTTTTTAGGGGCATCCAGAGCCCATATCTTCTGTTGGTACCTCATTTGGAAATGGCAACCATCACTGATAAATAATCTTTTGTAGGCGCACCTAACAATGACCTTCCTCATTAATTTAGTCAGATTCTTCCGTTGACAAGAAATTTGACCTCTTCTGGGTTGAATTGAAGAACTTGTCTAACGCCTTCCATCAACCCCATCATATCACCCTTAATAAATTAACAACCTGCTTAGGTAATGAAACCTTTTACACATTAACTCTAGATCGCGTTTAAAAGGTTAACCTGAAAGTTGCTACCAAAAGCTTCATCAATACCCAAAAACTAATATATCCCTTAGTGATCAGCGACAAACTCTTATTTATCATGAAATTTGGCGCTTAAGCGTCACATTTTAAAGATATATGTTATTAAACTCAAAAATTAATAAGGTATTTTTTGAGGACAGCAGCATTTGTAGACTCTTGTAAAATAACACTATTCAGCAAAAATACCTATATGAGAAAATACATCAGAGCACAATGTAGTATCAATTACTGCCAATGGCTCAACTGCTTGCTATGATATCTTTCTTCATCTAGATCCTTCTAGAATGTGGAAAAAAAGATCCCATACTATAGCATTCAGCCCAGATATGCCCCTACAGCTAAATTTTTATTGATGCGTTTTATGTATATTAAGCAGAACTCAAAAGTGGTAGCGAACTAGTAATCTATTTTAATTTTATGTGAGTTGGGCTGACCTTGGGACAAATATGTTGTACTGATAGGAGGGATAGGGACTAGGGAGCAAAGGTATAGGAGTGGAGGACAAAACCCAAGTACTGGGTTAAACCTTCTTAAGCATGTTCTGATAGGATAGGATTACATGATCTAACTTCACAAATACGCTTGATTGGACCAAGGCATGGTGTGCGAATCCACATGTATTGCTATCTTCTTGGCACAGAAATACAATTTCTGCCATGACAGGATTAGAACCTGCATCATGAGGGATGATAGTGGGATGCCCATCCTGACTATGCCACACCCCCTAGCGAACTAGTAATTCAAATCAGGATAATTAAATGAATCATAAGGGCTCAGAAGATTTCCATTGTAGCCATGATCAATCAATTGCATTCAAATTTCTTGCAGATGGGTCAAGAAAAGAAAAATATAATACTGAATATGTTATGCTGGCGTGGGGGACAAAATGGCTAAAGAAATAGAATGATCAGAGAAGATATAAAGACAAGGTCAAGAACCCTAATTGTTTATTAAATCAAGGTAGGGAATTTACACTGGTGGGTTATGGGATTGATCCACTGTATCTATAAATATACGTCACCAAGGCAAAAGCACCATAAGTAATTTAATACAACTTTAGCCACTTCCTATGAGTTAAGGGCTGAGCGCTCAAGGCTCCTTAAGTCATTGACACATATATCTTTTTTTGTTAAATATAGAGTATTAAATTACACAGGAGAATTTTTTTTCAATTTTGCATCATATTTTTCAACTGTTTCTATGTATGTTGGCATTGGCGATTACAAGTATGAAGTCAATTTCCTGTGTGTGCTCTATTTTTCATGCAATAGAGATGAAATAGAATCATCTTCTTCCCACATCATATCAAGCTTATCTTGATGAAGCAATTCATAAAAGCTCTGAATGCTGAAAAAGAATATTTTCAACACATTGTTTCTGCTTTTCCTGGTCTATCATTGACAAAAAATCAGGTTTTTTATGGTCCTCACATCTGATCCCTTATATGTGCCAAGAAAATTTTCAGGAAGATGGATCAAAAAAAGAGAGCAGCTTTAATATCTTTTGTAGCAGCTTTTTTCAACTTCCTTGGTAACAAGAAGGCAAACAATATGTACTTCTGTCTAAAAGGATGATAAAGGTATTTTGTGAGCTTGGATGCAAAATGAACATTAAGATGCACTTTCTAAATTGCCATCTTGATTAAATTACCAAAAAAACTTGAGGATGTTAGCAATGAGCAGGGGGAACGCTTCCATCAAGTCCTGAAGACAATGTAAGAGCGTTATCAAGGGTGATGGGACATGTATATAATGGCAGACTACTGCTGGAGCATCAAACAAGATCGTCCTGAGAAAGTCCAAAAACTTTTAATAGATGAGTTTGTCTCATTCATTACATTCTGACTCAGATTCAGAAAATCTGAATCTGAGTCAGATCGCTTAAAAACATTTTTGGTTTGTTTGTTTCAGATTCTGGGTTGTGCCTCATCCAAGCTGTAGATTAGGCTTGTGTGAGCCTAATCAATAGCTTGGGTGAGGTCTCTGATGTGCTGCCTTTATAAGGTGCGCCTTCCCATTCCAAACCTCAGTTTGGAATTCTTACCCTAGAATGTTCCTCCCTGGGGGAGCATTGCTGGTTGCTCTTTATCTGAGCTCTAGTAAGCGGGCCCCTTTTTATGGTTCCTGAATAAAATATAAAGGTTGTTTTGGGGTTCACATACCTTGCATACCTGTGGTATTTTTTGGGTGTTCATTTCTGAGGAGCTTTCATGTGGTTGGGTTGGACCAATTATGAGAATGTGCTTAACCAATTTAGGTGAAATGTTTGGTGCTGTTGGTGCTCCAAACCTCTTTCTTGCTTTGGTTAAGCCACTTTGGTTGCTTGTCAGTGTGCCAAAGGAACTTAAATTAGCAGTCAGAACTGGGGTTTTTCCAGTCCGTTACAAAACTCAAGAGCTACAAGCGCAAATTCTTGCCTTAATGAGTTTTGCATGTTCTCTATATCACATTACTGCATTGATAAAATGATATCTTTCATCTGTATGTACATATCAATTCTATAGTTAAGAAAATTATTACTTTGTATTTGTAGTGTTTATCTCACATTTATGCTCAAAAATAAGTGATTTTATTTTTTTTGCATTTTAAAACTATATGCATAATTGTATGCCATTGTCCATGTTTTTGTTTTCAATCGACTCATATTATCACCACTGTTGAATGGCTGACAGGATCTAAATCGTCGCTTATTATAAACCAAAGATATCCTAAGTATATCTGAACTTGAATTTTTGGCCTAGTGATTTCACTTAATTATATTCAACTATGATGACATGGGCTTGAGGGCTTTGTTGGTTAGGTTGAACTTAAATTTAAGTTTTGATTTAATGACTCAGGCACATGGGCTTTGTTGGTCAATGTCAAAATTAGTTTTTAATGTCAGTCAAGTTTTCAATCAAATTAATTACTAATTAGTGATACAAATCGCCTTGGTATGCGCTGTCAATTGCATGTGAAAGTGAATCAGTTCAGCTATTTTGAAAATATGATGAAATACCATCTTTAGGATGATGGTGTTTACTCCAACTCTGAGGCTGAGAATGATGCCCTGAGTTGAAGTATTTTAGACATCATTATAAACTTTTTATGTGGCCAAGGGTCACTAAAAAGTAAGGCGTCATGGTTTCAATGTTAACCACATAGAATCCTATAAATAACCCTTGCAATTAAACTAATAGATATATCCTTAAACTTCTGGATTAAGTTTCTAATTTATCTTATAACCTTTTTGCGTTATCACTTTAACTTATATTAAAGTTGATTTTCACTTGGGATCAGTAGGATCAGGGAAGCGGGCCATCATCCAAGTGAAACTGACTAGGTATACAATTGAAGTATTACCAAAAGCTATATCATAAATTTAAAGCACCATCCTGTTTATTGTCCTCACACATAATAGATGCTCAAAGCTGCAGTTTCCACCAAACAATGAACCAGCCATCAGGCGAAGCCCAAATTTTCAACAATGGCGCTCATGGCTGGGAACGCAGATGTTGACCAGTATCACCATTTGAGCGCCCAAATTTCGCAGATGAAGGATGAATACTCCAAAAAAATCAATTACTGGCAAAACCAAATTGAGGCCCAATGGGCAAAAACTAAAGACTCTATTGATCATCTTATTCTACAGATCAACAATCTCAATGATGATGTTAATGCTATTAATGAGTCAAACAATAATCTCTATAAAGAATTGAACCAGTGCAAGAAGGCAATGAAAGAAAAGGACCAAGTGATTTCCACCTTGCAACTACAAGCTACTAGCCTGAATAAGGAAATAGAAAAAGTAAAATTAAAAACTCAAAATCATGTCAATTGAAAAATAAAATCAACGAGCAAATTTGAACTCTGGCTGACAGGCGTTGTCAGTGTGCTACAACCCACTCAACTGGAAATTCTTCTGAATAATATGAGGACAAAGCTTCAGAAATAGCTACCAAAATGGATGCTGGGCCACGTCAACAACTATCTAGCAATATGATTGCTTTGGTCAACACTAACACCTCAAACCAGGATACAATGCCCCAACGCCCTAGCACGCCTGGTTCTGGTCAACAAAATAGTAATCATGATAACTAGAAAAAAGGGGAAGCGATAATTTCAAACCAGCAAACCTGCCAGCCTTTGACAAGAATAAAAGTATTACCACCTTTGTCAAACGCTTTGAAATGGCCATGCATGGGGCCAGCGACCGTAACAAAGCAGCCACCATGATTAACTGCTTGGATGAGTGGAGCATTGAGTTAATTATGACTCACATTAATGAGAATCCAACATATGCCAAAAGTCAAGGAGGCCATGCTTCATGAACTTGGAGGTCCAGAATGGATGTTGACCAGAAAATCCAAGTTTATGAACATCAGCTTTAAGAAAGCTGAAGCAATTGACAAATTTGCGGATCAATTATGTTATGAAGCTCAAGTTCTCTTAGGTGTGTGGGCTATGGTCAATTTCGATGCTAAGATAGCACTAGAGCATGCAGTAAAACCTTACCCTAATCTATCAAACACTCTATTGGCTGCTTTCATGAAAAACCTTGTGACATCTGAATTGGTTGACTATTTATGCAGATGCTCAAAAAATTATGGCCCTCCTAATACTGGTTACAGATCAGGAGCCACTGCCTTTGCTGGAAAGTCCTTTGAAACCAATAAGAAGATTAACACCTCACAGCCAGTGAGTGAAATTACTTGCTTTAATTGCAATCATAAAGGTCACTATGCTTCCTGATGCCATCAGCAAAATGTCAATATATTCCTTCCCAATACTATGCAGGAGGAGGGAAAAGAACAAGCACAATAGATGAGGGATGCTCTATTGTGCCTGCAACACCAGTCCCACCTGATTGACAAGAAAACAATGGCCATGGGGCCTTGCCTAACAATGAATATGATTCTATTTTAGTATAAAATGAAGATTCCTCAAATGTACATGTGGTAACTCGCTCCCAAAGTAAGGTTGTCACACCTGAAGCCTCTGAAGAAGTCGCTAAACCCTATGTGCAACAAATACTTGAAAATATTCCAGCCGTTGGGCATGGGGGAATGACTAAGTTCAAGGAAAGAGATTTAGTAGTATATTGTGACACTCATAGTGCAGGTTGCACGCACAAGCTAGCCTCACTTTGGAAGGGTCCATTTATTATTGGAGAAACTGTCTGAAGATGTATATACCATTAAGGATCAAGGTGGCTGGGTTGTGAATTGAGTACATGCTAAGTTCCTTATCTATATCATAAAGAATAATAATAAAAAGAAAAAGAATAATAATAAAAAATAAAAAGTAAAAAGTAAAAAAGAAAAAAGAAAATAATAATAATAATTGTAAGCCATAGAGTTTATTTCATAGATTTGATGCCTCGCTGGCATTAGAACTAGGTATCCCCTCTTCAGTAGGGGGAGGAGAGCTTGACCAAACTGGAGAAGCCTGCAACAGAACTGGAGATGCGCCAAACCCAAGGAAGCTTGGCACCAGGAATGCTGGCCCTGTCAGCTTAGGAAAGGCCATCAAGATAACGTTTGAACTTTGAGGACTGTGAAGAATTAGACAGTGTGACCAAGGAAGAAGAGTATCTGCCGCTTATATCCAGTCAAGGAGGGGGAAGTGTTGAATGGTTGGCTGGATCTAAATTGTCACTTATTATAAACCAAAGATATCCTAAGAATCTGAACTTGAATTTGTTGCCTAGCAATCTCACTTAATTATATTTGACTATGATGACACAGGCTCGAGGGCTTTGTTGGTTAGGTCAAACTTAAATTTAAGTTTTGATTTAATGACTAGGCACATGGGTTTGTTGGTCTATGTCAAAATTAGTTTTTAATGTCAGTCGAGTTTTCAATCAAATTAATTACTAATTAGTGATACAAATCGCCTTGGTATGTGCTGCTGATTGCACATAAAAGTGAATCATTCAGCTATTTTGAAAATATGATGAAACGCCATCTCAAGGTTGATGATGGTGTTTACTCCAACTCTGAGGCTGAGCATGATGCCCTGAGTTGAAGTATTTTTAGATGTCATTAAAACTTTTTATGTGGCCAAGGGTCACTAAAAAGTAAGGCGTCATAGGTAAGATGTGGTTAACATCAAACCCTATAAATAACCCTTGCAATTACACTAATAAATATATCCTTAAACTTCCAGATCAAGTTTCTAATTTATCTTATAACCTTTTTGCGTTATCACTTTATTTTATATTAAAGTTGATTTTCACTTGGGATCAGTAGGATCAGGGCAGCGTGCCATCATCCAAGTGAAATGACTGGGTATACAATTGAAGTATTACCAAAAAGCTATATCATAAATTTAAAGCACCATCCTGTTTATTGTCCTCACACATAATAGATGCTCAAAGCTGCAGTTTCCACCAAACAACAAACCAGCCATCAGGTGAAGCCCATATTTTCAACAATCACAAAGGTGATTAAGATATTATCCCACATTTGTAAGCTGAGATAATGAAGAAAAAATAGAAAACTTTATACTAACTTGAAATTGTTATAAATGACTTTGCAAAAACTGTAGCTTACAGAGAAAACTAACTTCAGATATGTAATCAGCGCACCTAAAATTAGTTAAGATCAAGTGTTTTTTAATCAATGCTGATGATTTTCCCCTGTGTTATTAAATCAAATTATGGTTGTTCAAACCACGTGCAACATGACTTCTACAAGAAAATAAAATTAACAATATTTAAATTGGTAATTGAACTAATTGTTTATTGTCAGAGCTCATCCCTGATGAAATATTTTTATTCTGGTGGAATCAAACCCTAGCAGGACTTTTAATATTTATTAAGGATATTTCACCAAAAATAGTTATCATATAAAATGTTAACTCTTACATCCATTAGAGGTGATTTTCCTAGCAGATAAGCAGATGGTATTATAATCAATTAAGCTGGATGAGGTGGGCATATTAAAATCCCAACATATTTTCCGCTTGACCATATTATCCAATGATGATGGATTTTTTTGGAGGCAGATGCTGCTTTGTTGCTGGCCTGAGTCCGTCAGCATAGTTTAAATTTGATTTCTCATAGTCCACTTCTTTTTCCTTACTCAATGCATCTCTGCATAGTCCTTCTCATTAGCACGTTTCCTCTTTGTCTACTTATCGCTACAACCCCCTTAGAGTGTGGTTCTACAGCCACATGCTGTACCAGGACTATTTTGGTCATTTTTGCAGGTAATATTTCTGGGATTTTTGAATTGCCTCAGGGTGAACATCTATGACCCCACGTCATTTAAAAGATTTTCTTAGTTTGCTTTATTGATTCTTTAGTCCCTGTATTCCCCCAATCTAAGCTCTTTGTTTTTATCAAAGTGGATCTTCTTTAACTCCTCTCATTGGGCCCCTTTACAATGGATCCACTTTTAAACCCATGATGATCCCACTAATGTTTAAAGTCTTCTTTAGTCCCATAGTAATTCACCCTTTTTTCATCACTTGTCAATGGTAGGTAGGAAAACCACCAGATACGTTTAATCATGGAAAAATATAAGATTGATTTTCATTGTATATATTTTTTATATTTTTTTCTTTTATTATACTAAATTTTCTGTTTTTTTCTAGATTATTTATTTATATTTCTCTTTGAAATGGGACTTGACCTATTATCAATAGGTTCAGAGGTCCATCTTTCTTATACACTTAATCTGGTTCAGAGGTCCTTTCTTTTTATACCTAACCAGTAATTATAGTTCAGAAGTCCCTTTTTTTGAGACTTAACTAAATCGATAGGCTTAGCCTAGTGCTAGTAAGTTTAGCGGTCCCCCAGGAACATAGCAACTATTTTAAAAGATATGATACTTTAAGCATTTGTATGGACCCTGTGTTAATATACAACCATCAGCGTAGTTCTTTTCAAAATATAGGAATCTCTCACCATCTTGGAAATTATTTCAATTTGGACCAAACCATAGGGCGTCCAGTTTGTTTCTTCTTCCAAATCCTTTGATATTGCAATAGGCTACCCTATTTCCCACATTGTACACTTTCATCACCTGTCAATTCATATCATCCATATTCTTTGCTTAGATCCTTTTTCATTAACGTCATGTTGAATGCCTGCTTTGTAATACAGTTATAAAATTTGTCAGTCAGGTCACATATTGCTCTGCACTCATCCCCAAATCTGGTTCCATTGCTGAATACAAAATTAGTGGTAACGAGGCTCTTCATCCATATAAAGAGTTCAAATAGTATTTTTCCTATTGCAATATGATAACTAATGTTATATGCAATTGTAACTGAAAACAAATAAGTTCCCCAAGAAGAGGTTTCCCTTGCTACCTATTTTTGCAGCATTGTAGCTAGAGTTCCATTAACCTTTTAAACCATTCAATTCATCTCCATGTGGTAGGTAATGGACACCACCCATCAGATCCCCATTATTTTCTTCAAGTCTTGGAATCAGATAGGAAGCAAATTTGGTACCATTATCACTTGTTAATATTTGTGGGCATCAATTTCGTACACTACTTGGTCCATTATAAATTTTGCCATGCTTGTAACGTCTACACTTTTCAAGACCTTTGTTTAAAACCATATAGTAAGATGGTCTATCACAACTATGATGTACTTACTTTCCCAGTACTTACACTTAAGGAACCCATCACATCTATTGACATCATAATCTAAAAGACCCAGGGCTTACTATCCATTATCCCATCACATTCTTATGAAGCTTATGGTGTTGACAGTCCATTAAACAAGATAGGTAATCTGCTATGCCATAATTGATAAATTCCCATTAATACTACTGACGTAAATGATCCATTGATTTTCTTAGTCCACCAGCCCTATAACTTTTGCGCTGCTTAAATAATATCCACTTGTTATTACAGTCTAAGGAATAATTACCATTTCTGCCAATCAACTTGTAAAACTGTCCATTATTTTTTTCAGTATTTTCCATCCCTTTTTTCAGCGTTCTCTGAATCTCTTTGGGCTCATCCCTGATATTCCCTTCTAAAATCTGGAAGAATAATATATCTACTTGTTGGTATACAAATTGAATGGCAGTAATCTTGACAGTCCATCATCATTCTGATGTGCTGTTCCTGCTCAGTGTACAATTTCAAATCATAAGCTTACAGTTTCAGAGCCCATCGTTCCAGTTTTCCCTCTGGGACCTTAAAGTTATGTATTTAGCATAGAGATGAGTGGTCAGACACAATCTTGAAAGTGTGTCCCCTGTATATACATTCAAAATTTTTATGGCATATATCGCAACAAGCCACTTGTGATCTGTCATGTAGTTTCTCTCATATGGCGTCAATTTTCTACTCACATATGCTACTGGATACTCATTTCCATTGTCATCTACTTGACTAAAATGGTGCCATTCACTGTTAATAAGGCATTAGTCTGAATAATAAATTCCTGATTATAAATTAAGTATTTCAGAACAGGACTAGTCATCAAGTATTTTCTTAGCTCAATGAAGGCTTATTTGGCCCTCATTCCACACAAATCTTTCTTGGACCATTAACAGGTGAAATGTTTCAGTGATTCTGAAAAAATATTTGATTAATTAGTGATAGTAGCTGACAATCCCAAAAAAGACTAGTATGTCCCAAACGCTCTTCAGGATCAACATCCAATAAATGTACATTATCTTCTGTGGTTGCAGTTGTAATTCATTGAAGTATACCATAAACCACAAATATTCAAGCTCTATTTTCTAAAGAAATGACATATCCTTGGCTTGATTATCATATGTGCCATTACTAGGCGTTTTTAAACTTCCTCCAAGTGTTTAAGATGATTGGTGAATGTCCTGCTGAAATTTTTGATGTCATCCAAGCACACTAAAACACAAGACAACTTCAAGTCACTCAGGGTAGAATCCATTGCCCTCTGGAAATTCAGCAGCGTATTATATAATCCCAGGGATTATATGCAGCCGTTATAATACTTGTGCAGTAATTATCACAAATTTTCTTAATATCCTTTTGATTTATCTATCTGCCAATATCCTGAGGTCAAATCCATCAATGAAAAGACCTGGTTTCCCCTAGGCAATTAAGTGCGTCCTTGATCTTTGGCAGCAGATATGAATCCTTCTTGTTGAATTTATTCAATCAGCGGTAATCAAGCACCATGTGATTTAGTACATCCTTTTTTTTTCAGAATAAGGATCAACTCTCCCATGAACCTTATAATGGTACAAGGAGACCATGCCCAATTAGCAAGCTAATTTCATTTCTGATTACTGCTTCATCAGTCTTTGACCAGCGGACAGATCACATTCATATCAGCAGCCTTTCCTTAAATTCAACTTTATGGATCACATTTTTAGTGCATTAAGGTCATGGTTATCCTGTGCAAATACCACCCAATATTTAAAATAATCGTAGCACTTTTTACTGCTGTCATTCTGATAACTCAGCTAGTTGCTCAAGATCATCCAGTATGTTAATGCTTTTAGAAGCATCTTCCAGTAATCCCATCTTTTCTAACATTCCAAAGTTATGGAACTCTCTGATTTCCACTGTCAGGATTAAATTTGAACACGCAATGACTTGATTTTTTCTACTTTCATTGGGTTTTCACTCATATTGGCCAGTAGCGCTTGTATATTGCTGTGGCCTGGCATTATAATCCCTGGCGCTACAAAAGGCTCCAGTCTCAAACTTATTTAATAGCCAAAAGCTTTTTCATATAATTGTTTCAGGATTTCTAGCATTAGCCTTATGTTCTATGTTCTTTTCATTCCTGACAGAATGGCATTCATCATTTTCATTCTCAACGATACATGGTTTAGATAATCTCTTTTTTACTTCCCTTTTTTTTCAACCAAATTTACTGGATGGTAATTATTCCATCATTGTAGATTAAACCAATAGGATTATTCTTCATCTCCTTGAAGTTTCTCCCCTCTGAGGATATACAAGGGCAAGATTTGTCCCAAAATTGTCAGCATTGCTCCTTGAAATTGAACTTGACACCATACTTTCTCAGGTTTTCTGTCCCAATGAGGATGTTATACTTTTGATTTGTCAATACTATTGTAGGAGCTGTTACCACCAGCAATTTGTCCTGAAGCAGTAGTGCACTGTATGCTCCATAAGAAGTTTTGGTATCTGGTTAAGTAGTTCCTTATTTTTTTCTGGTGCTCTAGATCTGACGAAATCTTTATTTTCTCACCAATTTGGTTGAAATGATATTAATGGGTTCACCGCTGCTAATTATCGCCTCTACTATTATTTGATTGTACATGATGTTCATGTATGTACACTCAGAGTATTGTAATAGAGTGTTTACTGGGTAAATTGAAGATTTGTTCATTGAATCTAAAGTATAACTAAATGAAAGAACAAATCAGGAAAGAACTCATTGATCACAATAATAGGGAAAGAAATGTTTGCTTCATTGGTATCAAATTGAGTAATTATTCCATGCTTTTGGCAGTTCTAATCTTTTCATCACTGATGAGCGTATGGTTGAGCTACTTCTTTCATGATTTCAGGGTCTATCCCCTTCACCTTTGATTGGGTAATTGCATTTGCATTCAAATTAACCACCTAAGAGAGTGAATCAGGTGTGTCATCATCTAAAAATAGATCATAGATATTCTGGTCAGTTTTAAATATATCAGAGGAACAGTTTTTATCACAGTGTTATATATTTCGATATCTATAATGCTGGTCCTTTTCCCAAATCTCAACCAGTCTCCTTTTATTTATCCTGCACCAGAGTAACTTGCTCTTTAGGCTTCTTATATCAACATTGAGCGACTAAATGCCCAGGTTTCCCACATTGTTGTAGTAAAATTTGAAATTTATTTGCTTGTTTTGGCCTTTAGGCTTATTTCCCACTAAACATGATTTTGTTGTTCCTTGTTGGGCTCATAGAATAAAAGTATTCTGAGTCTGATGGGAATGGATTTGAAGGTTTGATTAGGTGCTTCAAATGTAACTCCTACATCTTAAGATAGTCAGCCATTTTTGATGTGGAAATTTGGTTTTCCAGAGCCAACGCCATAGTGTGGTGCAAATCTCTGTAGGTCCAAAATGCTGATAGCATTGCTATTAATACATCAAAATCCGATAGAACTTTTGTGCCATCCAGGATCTGAATTTCTAGTAAAGTTGATCAGCAAAAGCTGCTAATGTTTTGTCATTTCTAAACTGATTTCCATAAACTCTTGCTTACTGCTAGCCATCTGTGTAGGACTACCAAACTCAGTAATTATATATACTTTAACTTTGCTGTATTTTCAATTATTCCCATTAAGATGAAGCACCACCAGATTTTGACAGTTGATTATAATCACTTCATTATGGTTACTGCTTTCTGTCAGTTGCCATATCATAATATCATCATTTTGAGTAGGCGGAAAAGCACCCAAGTGTTATCCTGGAGAAATATTGGTAATTTTTGTAAGCTCCAAAAACTTTCCATTGTAGTGTGACAGGAGATTCCTGCTCAGCAATCTGACTAATGATAAATGTTTTTTGGAGTCATCTCTGAAATTGAAGCAAAAGATCCAGGCATATTCCCCAGGGTTTATACTTTCCCAATTGGATTCCAAGCATCTCATTATCTGCTTCATTCGCCTCCATCTGGACACAATCACACTTATTGTTTTTGAGTTCTTAAAAGCTAAAAATTCTGTTTTGTCTCTATGAATCTGGCAGATATTCTCTATCTGCTTCTCATTCAGTTTTCTAAGATAATATCTCATTGATTGATTCAGTCCCCCACTGTGGTTGGGTGGACCTTGGGTTTGAGATAGAGGAGTAAGCAAATGAAGCTGTAAAGGTCAAAGTAGTAATTGACTTTCCCAACGGTCAACTTTTGGTATTGACCAAATGTACACGTTGGACAAAATCCAAAGATATATTTATAATCTTTGGCTATCTTCTGACAACACTGGAGCGCACAGTAGCCAAACAACATCTCCAGGAGGGCTTGGAATACTACAGAGAAATTAACCAATTCGAGATGCAAAGATTCCAGTTGATGCTGACCCTTAGCACAGGTAAGGCAATTGCAGTTTTTTTCCCAAAACCAGGAGATATCAGAGGATATTACAAAGAACCCCCCAAGGGGGTGGAAGGCGAGTCAGTAGGGCATATGGCTACCAACCTGAAGGTTGCAGGTTCAATTCCCACCCTTCACACACCAATTGGGGTGCCAGCCGAAGGAAGCTATTGGTGGTTAGTAGGTATAGTAACACGAAAACCTTACCCATGACATAACCAGAAAAATCCGAGTCCCAATCTGGAGGTAAAAAAAACTTTCTACAACAGAGTTGACCCTGCTCAGGTTTCATGTCTATACTTTCTCCATTTTTTTTGTAATGTCCATCCCCTGGTTAGCTTGCCTCAAATAAATAAATACAAAGAACCCCCTACATTGCATTCATTATTATTGATGGGAAAAATTCCAATTATTCTGCACAACAATGGATAGTGCGCCTCCATATGCAACCACTGCCAGGCCTTTGGGCACAAGATTTATGCTTGTCCCATAAAAGAAGATCTAATAGAAATGGAATTATGTGAGGAAGAAATGGGCAAAGATGACTCAGAGTATGCCAAAAGCACTGAAACCACACAAGCATTCAACTGGGGAGAATTCAGACAATATAAAATTATTGACCCAATTTTCCCAAAGGAGCAGAAAATGGCCAAACAGGCTCGCAAGTTGGCCATGGCTGTTGAAATCCAGCTTATCTGTGCTTGATGGTGCTTACACCGCTGGATCCCACAAAAGTTTGGATAAAATTAATAAATCAACACTTATAAAAAGCTTGGGTTTTATCAGTTTTTATTAGTATTATGTGGTAAGAAAGGAAAAACAATCTCCTTAATATCTGACTGATCCATATTTTAACATTATCAAGGGTTGGAGGGAATTTGATAGTAAGTTCAGAATGGCATGTTACTGTATAAATTAAAAAATATGAGATTGTAGCCTATAGAAGCGCAGAATACTCACTTCACTTTAGGCTGACCAATAGATGGGGAAATAGGTTGAGACAATATGTACCCGTGGGGTAACAATTTTAATATATTTCAGCAAATCCCCGCTGGCTAAAATTATTTTACCTTGGGAGACCTCCGCCACCCCTATAAAAGGGGTGGTCCCCTCTTAGGTGTTGAAGGGAGTCAGTTGTGGAAAGGGAAGAAACTGCCAATGGCCTCCCCAGGTTCCACCACCTGGTTAGAGTAGTATGAATGCTTGATTTTGTGTTGTTTACCCTCGTATTATTCAGAATTGTGTTACCTCAATTAGCAGTGTTCCACTGAGAATTGACCAGGGTCTTTTGGTTAAGAAAATTGTTATTATTATCAAACTATTTATAGAATCATTGTATACTAGTAAAGAAAACTTTTCTTTCTCGTTGCAAACACTTTTGCAACCCATTCAATTCAAGACCAAATCTAGTTTGATAATCTCATAGAGGGGATTAGTCTGCGCCCATGTCTGGGAGCAGTTGGGAAAGCAAGGCAAGAGGAGCAGGCGGAAGGCCCGCGGCCTCTAACGTTCAAAAACGCCCCAGAGAATCCGGCGGAATAGAAAAAAATCTAAAAAAACCGGCGGTCACAATTTCCCCAGAGATACTCGCGTGGCAAGCACGATGCAACCAGTACATCAATATGCCACATTCCCAGCCACTTTCATCAGTGGAATTCAGAGTCCGTGTGTATCTGGACATCCAAAAAATGGCCCTATGGGAAAAATTTTGTGAAGATGTACACAAAATTTTCCCAACCGCGGTATACGTTGCACCTCACTCCATGTCACGCAGTTGGCTGGACCTAGGTTTTGAAAGCAAAATAGCAGCAGACGAGGCTGCAGCAGTGTGCATAGTGGTCAACCTCCCCGAAGGGCAATGGGTCATTGAAACTAAATGCACCAGATGGACAAAATCAAACCAAATTTTCCTCATGTTTGACTTTTTGCCTACTACGGTAAAACGTGACATTTTGGAGCAACACCTGAAAGATGGTCTCACCATATATGGCGAAATACAATCTTTCAAAATGTAACATTTCATGCTGATGCCACACCTGTGCACTGGCAAAGCCATCGCAGTTCTGACCCCAACTGAGGGGATCGCGAAGGACCTAACCCAGATCCCACACTCCACCTTTATTTACATCACAGGGAACACCACCCACCCATTCCGGGTAACCGTGGATAGCGCGCCCCCCATTTGCACCCACTGTGACGCGTTCGGCCATAAGGCACACACGTGCCCCATTAAAGAGGGCGTTACATTCCAAGAGCACCCCTTGGCGGCCATGGCCAGCGGAGAGGCGCACTATGAACCAACCGCAAGCACCAAGATAGCTTTCCTGTGGGGAGCACAAGGCTGCTACCTATTGGTAAAGCCCATCTCCCCGCAGGAGCGGAAGAAGGCCAAGCAGGCCCATAGGCTGCGGCCAAGGAAGCAGCCAAGGTCACCACCACCATCCCACACTCACAACGCCAGGAGGACATGGAGACCTTCGTGGCAGAAGCAACTTGGGAATCCATCACCCAATCAGATTGGGAGGCCCAAGCTGAATGGGCCACTCAATCTGAGGATCCGATGGGAGATTTGATCTCACCCAATCGCTGCACCCAAGCCCCGGTTGAAACTGACTTGGGACCTATCCCAACCAAAAAAATTTTTTTTGCCCCACTCGACGGTGCACCGAACTTATCCGCACCACAAAAAATTCATCCGACGTCGGGAAAACAAAAAGCGAAGGCCAAAGCCAATGTGACTCTTTCTGCAAAAATTAACAAAAACCCCGATAGTGTTGCTGCTAATACCCGTGCTGCTGTGAAAGCCCGTGGGGACCTGGAAGAGGCTGGTGGGCCAGGGGGCCCACCCCTCAC
>JAKSZP010017690.1:0-50442 GCA_022478985.1 Massospora cicadina | reverse complement strand
AGGGGACAAGATTTAAGTTTCAGATAATCTGGAAGAATTTTCCAAAAATCAAATTTGATGAGGAAAACCTGTCAATCCTTTTAGCGAAATCAAGGAATCTATTCCTGATCTATTGGCACAGATACTTAAAACCCTTGATTTGGAAAATAATGCTGCTATACACTCAGTAAATACAATTTTACAATACTCCAAGTGCATTTATATAGATATACTAGTTAATAGAGTATGGGTGAGGTGTATCAGATCAGGAGGCACCTGATCCATACATTGGTTCAGATTGAGTGAAGTTCTATTAAAATGTGGCCCTGATTCAATGGGCATCAAACTCAGTAAATTCAGAACTGGGTGAAATCGCCATCCCAAACCTGATTATATCCACGGAATGACAATGGGTTTACATGGGGCGTGGATGGTGATCCAGTGGGATGGAGAATCTTTGCTAACAATGTGGTAGTCAGGGTTCAGAAGAGTCTAATCAAAAAAAAGCTTATTCCATATTTGCAGTGCACTAGTTAGGGGAAGACATTGCAGCCCTGAAGGGCAGTTGCTTCTTCTATGAGGAAAAAAAATGAAATTTGAAATAAAGGATACTTGCTAGTTCAGATAACGTTAATTTTATTTAGTAAACATAAGTAGATCTGATCGAAGTATGAGCTCAACCAGTGAGCTCAGTGTGGCGTTGTCGTCATTCTCAGCCCTTTCCTGGTCCCAGACTCTGCTGTTGATGTGCAGCGTCATGGGAACAGTGGTACGAGAATATGTGGCAATGATGAGACATGGCAGTTGGGTTCAGGGATGGGTCTCTGCGGGCCTCTACCTAGTATGGTCAGTAACATGGCTCTTATTGCCCAATTCAATTTGTTAGTATTGGCATGAACCCGCCCATTAGATATTAGATGAACTCAAATAATTTCTTGTCAGTTTTGTGGGGCCCCCAATAAGAGATGGTGGCCCCAAGAGGGGGGAATGATACCACCTTGTGTTAACTGTGGTGATGGTGAGCTTCTCACTCACGTTTGTAATAAGGGAGGTGACTCAATTGTGTGGTTTGAGACCCATTAAGGTTGTAGAACGCCAGGGATGACCTACATCCCCAAAAAATTGGGCTGCTTTGCCCATGGAAGCTTTGAGAAGATCCACCAAGTGGTGTCACGGATTTTTTTTAGGCGAACTTGGCTCAGGCAACGGGTGGGGAGACCCCTTTCTCATTTCAGATCACGCAAATTGTGGAGGCACTACCCCAGAACTTTCCAGGTGGGTGCAAGAGTTGGTTGAAGAGTAAGGACGCCTGCCCAAATCTATGGATGAGTGTGTAGACTGGATTGACCGGGTGTTCTGTCAAGATGAGGCGCAGGATGAGGCGTGGTTGGCTTTGTTGACAGTATGCTAGGACTGAGGATCAGTGGAAAAATATGGGCGGATTTTTCGCCCATTGGTAAAGGCATCAAGAGTCTCAGATTTGCAATCATTGTGAATGTTCAGACAAGGGCTGCAAGCGGATATGTTGGCCTCCATGGCGGCTGCTAAAGGTCAGGGTTTGTTGCTGGAGTTATTGCATTGGCGGTGCAAGTGGAGAAACAACTGTCACTAGCGCATAACCAGTGAGAGGATTTGATGTCCCCAGGAAGGGTCCATTCACCGGTTGTAACCAGAAGAGTATGAGGAGTTTGGCGGGGTTCTCCTCAGAACTTCAGGAATATACATGGAGGATCCCGCCAGGAGAGCGGTAAGGAGTCAGGGAGAACAGGCTAGGGACCTGGGCAAAGCCATAGACCCCGACCTACCTTACCTGCAAATTTGCAATCTGAGAACGCTTCTATCATTAAACCTTCTTCTTCACTTTATCCTAGGTTATTTATTTCAGTGGAGTTATACTTGCATGGTCAGACCGAGAAGGTGCTGGCCCTGGTGGATAAAAGGGCTAAGGAAAATTATGTGGAGTTCGCCTTGGTGGAATGGTTGAAGTTGGAGATGAGAAGGGGTCCTGAGGTAGTGTTCACCAATGTGTCACGATGAGCTCTATTGTGGGTCTTGGAGCCCCTGATTATAGTTCAGCAGAGCCCCTTTTTGTTGAAGGAGGGTTTCTGTGTGATCTGGAATCTAGCAAACCCCATGGTGCTGGTAATGCGATGGTGGCATCACTACTAGCCACAGATTGATTTATTACATAAGATAATTGCCTTGTTACCACAGATTGGACCTTGGATGACGTGGAAAATGGAGGCGGGGGGCGACGTTCTGAGCAGATGCAGGAGCTTAGGGGGGACGCAGGAGGTAGAACTACCACCATAATACAGTGACTTCGTTGAGGTATTTGGTTCCATTGGTAGTTAACTTTTTTCCCCTACAGGCTCTTTCAAATTTTTGTTTTAGTTCAAGGAGGGGGTGGAGCTTCCTAGGGGATTCCTGATCTATGCTCTTAATAAATGGGCCAGAGAAGCATTGGAGGACCATGTGGAGTTGATGTTGAACAAAGGCTTGACTGAGCCTTCCATGTTGCCGGTGATGTCTCCTGTATTGCTGGTACCAAAGGCAAGTGCCAATTTGCACCCATGTATGGATTTCCGGCGTTTAAACATGGTCATGGAGCTGGATCCATATCTGATGCCCCTGTTGGAGGATATTCTTCCGATGGTCACCAGATGTATGATGTTACAAAACTTGACCTTGCAGATGCGTTTAATCAGATATTTTTGAGACCGGAGAACCAGCAATACATGGCGTTCAAGTGCCACCTAGGGTTGTACCAATATCGCATAGTGCCATTTGGGCTGAGGAATGCCCTGGCGGTGTTCCAGCGGATGATCAACCATGTCCTTGGAGGGATGATCGGTCAATGCTGTGCCACTTATATGGATGATATTCTAGTATTCTCGCGGTCCTAGGAGGAGCATATATGAGATGTCAGGGAATTTTGGGGGCGATTGGTTATATGGGTTTAAGGTTAAAGCCTTCCAAGTGTGAGTTCAACTGAAACTCAGTAATGTTCCTCGGCAATGTGGTGTTCTGGAATTGATTGGGGGTGTGTCTGGATAAGCTCCAGGTGGTGCAGGCATGGAAATCCGCCACAGATCAGACAGGGTTGTAAAGTTTTTTTACAAACATTGAACAACTTTTATCAGTTTGTGAAAAGACTTTCCCAGATGGCCTTACTGCTCACACGCTTGACCTAAGACATTCCGTTTGTATGGGGAAAGGAAGAGGCACGGGCCTTTAAATTACTGAAGGGTAAATTACTTACCATACCTGTTCTGGCCCATATGGATCCTGGGAAACCCTTTTGGTTGAGACGGACGATTCAATCTATGCTGTGGGAGCAGTATTATTTCAGGATGGGGAAGACGGGTTGGAGCATCCCATATGTTACTTCAGCCATAAGTTGCTCCTCACAGAAACAAACTATCTGATACACAATAAGGAGTTGTTAGTTGTGATGGCAGCCTTGTGTGAATGGCAACATCACCTGCTCTATGCCCAGAACTCTTTAATTATCCAGACGGATTACAGAGCCCTGAATTAATTTTGTAAACCTAGAAAGATGAACCAGAGACAGGCCAGATGGCATGTGGAGCTGGTCCACTATGACTTCCAGGTGGAGTACAGGCCTGGGGCTTCGAATGTCCTGGTTGATTGGTTGAGTTGAGATGGGGCTTTTGAATATAAGAAGGAGGAATTGGATGGGTTCAACACAGCGACAATGTTCTGACTGGACCAATTTGCGATGATTGAAGTTAGGGGGAGTGTGTTGGGGGAGGAAGTTCATTGGAAGCAGAGGAGCTCGGAAATTTCCCAAAGGCTGAAATCTGAGATGATGGAGTGTCAGCCTCACCGGTACCATGCAGATTTCATGAAGAGGGTTGGGGTGTTATACCACAAGTCACATGTATGGGTATCTAATCCATCATTATGATGGGAGGTAATCCAGGCTTTTCATGATCATCTGCTGGCAGGTCACCCAGAAGTAGGGAAGATGATGAAATTGGTACATCAAGAGTATTCATGGCCAGTCCTTCATAAGGATGTCCAGAAGTATGTACAGGTGTGTTTGGTATATGGAAAGTCAAAGCCATCGAGAAAACCACCATTAGGTAAGTTGAATCCGCTGCTGATACCAAAAGCCCCTTGGAGTTCGATTAGTGTCAATTTGATAGTGGGACTTCCAAAGGTTCAGGGGAAGGACGAGGTTATGGTGGTCTTAAATAGACTTACTAAATATGCTGAGTTCTTCCCATGTACTGGGAGTTTTTTGGAGAAGGATGCGGAAAGGGTTTTCATCAATGAGGTGTTCTCCTGACATGGATTACTTGAGGAGGTCATTTTGGACTGGGGCCCACAATTCGTTTTGAAATTCTGGTCAAGTCTACTGGGAAATTTGGAGGTCATGCTGAGTCAGTCCTCAGCATACCATCCTCAATCTGATGGATAAATGGAGATAGTGAACAAGATACTTGAACAGTATCTTTGGTGTTATGCGTCTGATCAACAGGATGACTAGGTTTTGTGGGTCTGGATGGCCCAGTTTTTACAACACTCTCAATCCTCAACAGGAATTTTGCTATTTTTCACAAATAATAGACTCAGCCCTAGATCAAACGGGGGATCTGTGGGTGACATATGTCAGGGGGCTGATGAGATTTTAGTTACCATGTCAGATATCAGAAAGAAGCTATGGTGAACTTGGAGCAGGCGATATCTCAGCGGAAGTGACAGGCAGATCGTTGAAAGGCGCTGGATCTGGCCTTCGAGCCTGAGGACTGGGTATTGGTGGTGGCGAAGAAATATGTCATCCTGGTCAAGCTGCATAATCTGAATCCAAAGCTTTTGAGCCTGTACCAGATCTTCTGAGCCATTAATTGGGTCGCCTTTGAGTTGAGTTTGCTAGTGGGTTGCAGAGCCCATCTGGTAATTCACGCTTCCCAGATACAGGCTTTCAGGGGTGAGGGGCTAGAGCGTCCCAGTCCGATGAATCCTAGAGAGGGAGAGATGCCAGAATATGAGGTGGAGAGGATACTGGATGCAAAGTGGGTGAGAGGATGGCAGCAACTGCTGGTGAAGTGGAAGGGATATCCGGTGGAGGAGGCAATCTGGCAAATGATGGAGGACTGTGCACGATGCCCAGAGAAGGTCTATGAGTTCTGGTCTTCACAAGGGGGTTATGTAATGGATAAGGAGGCACCTGATCCATATATTGGTTTGGATCAGGTGGAGTTTGATCTGAATGTGGCCCTCATTCAATGTGCATCAAACTCTGTAAGTTTAGAACTAGGTGAAATCGCCATCTCAAACATGAATCACATCTATGGAATGACGATGGGTTTACATGGGCGTGGATGGTGATCCAGTGTGATGGAGAAACTTTACTAACAATGTGGTAGTCAGAGTTCAGAAGAGTCTAAAAAAAGAAAGCTTATTCCATATATGCAGTGCACTACTTAGGGGAAGACATTGCAGCCCTGAAGGGCAGTTGCGTCTTCTATGAGAAAAAGTGGAATTTGAAATAAAGGATACTTGCTAGCTTGGATGACATTAATTTTATTTTGGAAATATAAGTAGATCTGATCGAAGTATGAGCTCAACCAGTGAGCTCAGTGTGGCGTTGGCATCATTCTCAGCCCTACCTGGTCCCAGACTCTTCTGTTGATGTGCAGTGTCGTTGGAACAGTGGTACAAGAATACGTGGCAATGATGAAACATGGCAGTTGGGCTCAGGGATGGGCCTCTGCGGGCCTTTACCTAGTATGGTCGGTAACATGGCTCTTACTGCTCAACTCATTTATTGCATATTGGCGCGACCCACCCATTACATGAGGGTGATAGCTGACAGTTGAGCACCCATCAACATTGTTTCAACCAAGCTGGTGAAAAAGATGAGAATCTCACCCAGTTTAGAACACAAGAAAGAATATGGGACGACTGGGCTGAATACCACCATCTCCTGTGGAGCATATTACGCTCTACCAATTGAGATTTGGATTCTTAGTAGTATCCACTCCAGCAATAGTATTGGACAACCAAAACTATTTCATTCTGATTGGGACAGAATTTCTATGCAAGTACAGAGTTAAATGTAACTTTGAGGATAGTATGTTAACCATATTGGGTCAGACGTTACCATTGGTTTGTCAGAAAGATGGGGAAGTTACACTGACCAGGAAAATAACTTCATAAATTGATCTACAATGACAGCATTATCCTGATTAGATACCAACTAGTTTGCTGGAAGCACCGAGAAATGCTGACGGAAATCCTAAAAAATCAGGGAATTTCGTTGAGGATTAAGAGTGCAAGGATCATACCACCAGGATCACAGATAATATTCCACATGGGTTTGACATTGTAGATTCCTGAGCTGCTGTATGGGGGAGTCAGAAGCCCCTAGAAGAAGTCCAGAGTAGAGCCTTAGGTGGCTCCTGAAATAAATATTCCAGGCCATGGAGAAATTTGAGTTCTCCTGGCAAATTTGAGTTAAAAACCGATGAAGATTGAGAAGAATCAGACTATAGTGTTTGTTCATCTAATCTTGACAGCTGAATAGAGGAAATTTATGGTTTTGGGACTCTCAATGAAATGGGATTACTGGAAGGGGTAACTGAAAACATCATTTTATTGGTCAATTGAGAGCAACTCACTGATACGATGGACATACAGCAGGAGGAGGTGCTTGAGCTATTAGACAAGTATTGGGAAGTATTCACCCATGAAGACCATAATTGGGATTTGTGAGAGATGTAATCCACAAGGTCGATATCAGGGAAATTTGCTAATAATGATGAGACCAATTTGATGGTTGAAGGTGGCTGAAGCAGTAGTGTTTGAAGAAATCAGTAAACTAGTTAGGCATGGGCTTTTTATTTCGTTGTTGAGTCCCTGGGCGAGCCCTATCCTTATTGTGAAGAAGAAGGACAGCTCTAATTGGTTGGTAATCAGGTATGGGAAGCTGAACAAGATTATAAAGAATAATTTGTACTCACTACTAAGAATTGATGATGTTCTAAATTATTTGGAAGGAGCAAAGTATTTCTCTGCAATGGATCTAATATTGGGATATTGGAAAATTTTTTTACATTAGAAAACCTAGAGAAATGCGCAATTATCACCGCACAAGGGCTTTATCAACCGATGAGGATGCCCCAGGGTCTATGATTTGCTCCTGCGACGTTCCAGAGGGTCATGGACGCCATACTATATGACCTGAAGTTGTCATGCGTCCTGGAGTACTTGGAAGATATAAATGTGTTCAGTAGGGCATTTACTGACCGTTTAGCCCACTTTTGAGGAAGTTTTTAAACGACTATCTGAAGTCAACCTGAAGATCAAGCTGAGGAAATCTCACTTCTTCAGAAAGAGTTAGAATATATGGGATTTATAATCAACTATAGTGGAATGCAGAAGCAAGCCCAGAAAAATCGAAGTCATATAGCAAATGACTGTACCAAGGAGTGACCAAGATATCCAAGTGTTCCTTATAATTGTTAGATATTATAGAAGATTCATTCGAGATTTTTCAAAAATCACTGAGCCCCTCTTCCATTTTCTGAAGGATCTGAAAAAAAGATCCGTTTAGAATGAAGAGGCCCAGAGTTCATTTGATAAATTATGCTAGTATTTAATAGATTCTCTGATTTTGAAAATCCAAATTTTGATCAAGAATTTATGATACAAACCAATGCTTATTAATGGCAATCAGTGCCATACTAAGACAAGTAGAGACTAGTAGATGAACATACAGTAGTGTATGTGAGCTGGACAATCTCAGCCGCTGAGAGGAATTACACTGTGACTGAACATGAATGCCTTGTGATCATTTATGTCTGAAAACATTTTTGGTTGTATATTCATGGAATGCACTTCTAATTGATGACAGACTACTCCTTGTTGCATTGGCTACACAATTAAAATGAGCAACAGAACAAGAAGAGAAATTCGCAAATAATTTGAATACTCCTGAAATGGCACCAGAGCCGGAAGATTGGTCTTGTTTGCTTGCCATCAGGATTTGTCATGAACATTGGACATATGGGATGGCATCAAGTAAGGCATACTAGGCGGGGGTTGTAAAATCATGCCCTATTAAAGCCATCAGAGGAATGCCAATTGGACGCACCAGAAATGAGATAGTCATGCAAAGAGCAAATGTCATCCTGCAAACAATGAATATGAGCTCCTTAGAGTGAAAGCAGAATGAGCGAAAAACCCATGAGAAGCTGGAAGCTTTGTGACCTAACTTCAAAAAACTTTTCCAGCAAAACAAAAAGCATAGGCTGCAATGTCTCAATATAGAATGTTTTTGAGAGTGGAGTGGTTCAGAGCTAATGAAAGAGCCTAAGTCACTCAGGTCCTCAGTTCTGCTAGGGGATTTCAAAATGTTTGATGTTTCTGATGGCTAATTCAGTTGACAAAACAGCTGGCTTGTAATACTGGATGATTCAGAAAAAGAACTTAGAAGCAAGTCCAATCCTGTGGTGAATGATCAATTGAGAGTGAAGGGCACTGCTTCAGGAGTTTTGACAATGATTTAAAAGAATCCACAAATGGAACCAAATCCAGGGGGAGTTTAGAATATAACTCAGAAATCAATGACAGAGGAAAGATAGGTCATGATTTGTTCAAGACAATTGCTAACTTGATTTCATTGGGGTTGGATACTGGTTAAAATAATTCCATGGAAGGATTGGCCATGTGTATTTGGCTGGGAATATGAGTCCTTGGAGGGTTATAGAAGAGTTCTGGAGCGCAGATCAACTCATAAGCCAAAAGGGCTTAAAATTTTTATCAGACATGCTATCAAGCAGTTGTTGGTACCAAGACTCTGAATTCAACATATGAGCTGGATGAGAAAGCGGATGTCAGACTTTTATGAAAGTTGACATTATGCACTCTGAGATTAATTAAGCTCTAATATCGGAGATTTTTTTCTCAAGATTAATGGATAAAGCTCTCCAGAGAAGAATTAAGAATGATATGAGCCAAGAGGTTATTTCAAGAAAATAACAAGGGTGAATATAAATGAGCATTCTTAATTGCACCTCAAAATGAACATTGACAGCATAAATCCTGTATTGAGTGTAAGGAGAGTGTCTATAACTATCCTGTTCCCAGCGTGGCAGTGCGCGGTGCGCCAGGCCAAAGCCAGGGAACAAGTAGCTAGCGCCAAAGTGATTAGAGCCCAGCAGAGGGGGCTAAAGCAATAACAACTTAGGCAAAAAATGCGAATTTTATAATAAAAACCCCAGTAAAGGCGACAGTTGCACATATCAAAAGGGGCTAAGCGACCCAGGTTAGAGGGAACCTGGGCGAACAAAAGGTGCATGAGGAGAGAGCTGAAAGGTACTTGCAATGGCAAGGGTAATGGAGAGCGAGACCTCCTCAAAGATGTTTGCACACAGGAGCGTTCAGAATATCATAAAATTTAAAATAAAATAAAAAGGGAAAAGGTTTATTTAGGAAAGTCAACCAACAAGGAATGTTGGTCAGAAAAACATATTTAAGCTTGAACGGGGGAATAGGGGTTATGCCGCAGTAAACCCTAGCACTGACTCACCAATAGGGCAACAATGGCATCTGAGTTGGTTGAATAGGCCAAAACCAAATTCACTTGAGTGATTGATTGAAGTTGGATTCAACCCAAGCACATCATTTAAAAAATGGAACGGGTTTCAAAACCCTGCTCCCTTGACAAACCAAATTAAATTGTCCGCATTCATTTGGTAGATCGTTTGTTTTGACGCCTGGCTCGACGTCAGTGCTGGGCGTTTGGCACACCACTAGTCCCAATCTGGGCATATGTTACCTGAACCCAGCGTTGGTACAAGGTGTGCCTCAGGTCAGGAAGGTCCTGCAGCTTCACCCTCTGGGCCTCCTGGCACCCAACCTTGTCTTTGGGGTTGGTCCCTACTGTTGTGTCATGTGCACATAACATTACCCTCTCCTCCTGAAGGGGCTCAACCCCCTCCAGGGACTTGCGCCAGGGAAAAGTTCTTGTGGGCAGGGGCCAACTTCATGGCAGTGACGGTCGGTTTAGGTTGTGATCCAGCAGCCTGGGGAAAACGCTGGTGGAAGGAATCAATCAGATCTTGGGCATGCACACTTTCGTGCGCTGGAACCTAAATGTTCTCTGCAGCGTCAAAGCCCTTCCAGGATACAAGGTACTCGAGTCTTCTTTCAACGCGGTGTGAGGCAACTATTTCTTCCACCTCCCACTCTGGCGCCCCATCCACGAGATAGGCCTCAGGAGTCTCTGGTGGGGGCCCTCAAACAACGTCAGTTTGCTCTTATGAAACACAGAGAAGATCTGGAATGAGGGGGGGAGATCTAACTGGTATGAGGCATGGCCCATCTTTCTAACAACGTGGTAGGGGCCAATCCTCTTTGGTCCCAGCTTCTTACATGGCTGCTTGATATGGGATGTTACGAGCATCAAGCATCACAAGATCCCCTTCCTTGTATGTGGGACCCACTCGGCGCTTCCCATCAGCGTTCTCCTTATATACCTGCATTGCCGCCTTCAAGCTTGTGGAAACCCCCTGGTGGACCTTCTTGATTGTCTTGGCAAAGTACACCACCGCTTCAACATTTGACCCACAGCTGGGCTCCATGTTAAAGGCGGGGCTTAAAGCCATGGCTGGAGAAAAATGGGGAACAGCTGATCAAAGAGTGCAAGGTATTGT
The DNA here is from genome assembly GCA_022478985.1 of Massospora cicadina. Classification (NCBI taxonomy): domain Eukaryota; kingdom Fungi; phylum Entomophthoromycota; class Entomophthoromycetes; order Entomophthorales; family Entomophthoraceae; genus Massospora; species Massospora cicadina. The sequence continues at coordinate 39,775 of JAKSZP010017690.1, read as the reverse complement.
TGTAGCTAAACTGGGCCATGGAAAGATGAGAAGCCCAATCTGAATGATCTGCGGCGGTGTAACGCTGCAGAAACTGTTCCAAGCACTGGTTCACTCGTTCAGTATGCCCATTTGATTGGGGATGATAGGCAGTTGAATGGCAAGAGAAAATCTGAAGAATCTTATACAATTCTTCCCAAAAAACGGAGGTAAACTGAGGGCCTCAATCGCTGATAATTTATTGGGGGACCCCATGGAGCGCAAACATATGGATGACAAAAAATCTAGCCATCTCAGCTGCGGTTATGGTGGTTCTGCAAGGAATAAAGTGGGTAAACTTCATGAACAAGTCCAACACTACCATGATAGCATCATAACCATCTGAGACTGGTAGCTTTACAATGAAATCAACCAAGATGGAAGTCCAGGGCCATCAGCCTTTTCGGACTGGTACCAACAACCCTGCTAAAGGTTGACTATTGGGTTTCATCTGGTTGCATACCAGGCACTCCTTACAATACCGGCCCACCTGAGCAGGCAAGCCCTTCCAATTCTATGTGCGATGTATCAACTCAAAGGTCTTTGCTTTCCCCGGATGACTAATGGTGATTCCATCATGATGGTCCCAAATAATTTCCAGGCGCCGTGATCCATCAGGTACCCAAAGGCGTCTTTGGAACCACACCATCTCATCCTTTACATGATAGCCCCTATATAGATTCTCTTGATTTGAAGCGCTCTTTGCAAGTATCACAGCATATTCGCCTGACAGCAGTGAGAGAGGAAGACCTTTCTGAACATACCATATTCCTCCGCGTTATCCAGAGGTGCAAGCGCTGGCCCATTAGCCAGGGGAGAAGGAAGTAGCGACAAATTTTACTTGGAGAGATCATAACCTGGGTGTTGTGCACTTCTACCTCCTTGGGGTCAGGGGCTAAAGTAGGGTTGCGGCTCAAAGCATCCGCCAAACCATTATCCTTACCCTTAGTGAACTCATATGTAAATGCAAATTGGGCAAGAATCTCATGCCAACAGGTCTGCCTTGGGGTTAGGACATGAGGAGCGCAGCAGTACAGCAAGGCACGGTGGTCTATACATATGTGGAATGGTTGGGATGAGCCATGCAAGTGATGACGCCAATAAATCAGCGCCTCCACCACTGCTAGTAACTCCTTGTCATAAACGGTGTAATTCAACTCTGGCAAAGACATTTTTTTCTAGAAAAATATCCCACCGGAAGCTCTATCTCATCATCGCCTATTTGTAACAAGGCGGCCACAATGGCGAAGTTGGAGGCATCAGTAGACACAATGAACTCCTTTGAAGGGTCAATATGGCAAAGAACAGTCATGGACAATAAGGTGCACTTCACTGCTTGGAAAGCATCCTCCAAAATGGGGGACCACTGAATCACCTTGGAACTACTAGCCTTGTATAGGAAAGCCGCCACCTAAGATAGATTGGGAGTGAACTTCTTGAGGAATGTACACGTCCCCAAAAAGCTCCTCAATTACTTGACTGAGGTGGGGGTAGGCCACTCACAAATTGCCTTCTCCTTGTCTAGAGTTATCATGTATCCCTGGTCAAACATGAAGTTACCCAGAAACGTGACCTGGGACTTGAAGAACTCGCATTTTAATATCTTCAACGTAAGGCTAGCTGTTTTTAACCGCTCCACCACTTGCCAAAGGTGAGCTGCATGGGACTCCTGATCAGGGGAAAACACCAGGATATCATACATGTAGGCAACCACGCATACCCCAGCAGGTCCCTCAAAGCCGCATCAATATGGCGTTTAAAGATAGCAGGGGATTTTTAAGCCTGAAGGGCATGACCCAAAACTGAAATATTCCTTTTCTGATGTGAAAGGTGGTTACCCACTCTTGGCCCTTCTTTATCCAGAACTGATTAAACGCATTGAGACAATCCAGCTTGGAGAAGAAAGTCGCCTTCTCCACATAACGCGCAATCTGTGAATCCAAAGGGATGGGATGGAGGTCTGGTACAGTGACATTGTTAAGGTTCCCGTAGTCCACACATGGGCATAAAGTACCATCAGACTTCTCTACAAAGAGTAGGGGGAGCATACAGGGGAGGTACGCTGAAAAATCGCACCTTTAGCCAACTGTTCCTTCACCCACACATCCAACGCCTCTTCCTCCTGGACAGTCATTGGGTAGATGAGGGAAGATATATGCACCAGATCCACTGTGATCTTGAAGTCATAATCAAACTTGGAGTGCTCAGGGAGTGCGTTGGCAGATGCTGCATCAAAAGAGGATATCAAACCAACCAAGCAAGAAGATATAGGAATTTCCAATGAGGGCTTCTGCATTGAGGCAAGGTGACAAGGGAGACGGTGGGGCCAGTGGGGCAATTTGCTCTGGGATTTCTCTTCTGACAAAGGCACAACAAATATGCGACCATTCTTTATGGTGAGGGACAAGGTATTCTCCTTCAGGTTAGTTCTAACCTCAAACTTTTGCCACCACTCCACACCCAAAACTATAGGGAACAGGAGTTTTTGATCGCACTGAAGTGATCAGACAAGTAGTACTTGCCAAACTGATAGTCCACTGTCCCAATGATCTTCAGAGTGGGAATACCTTGAGACGCCCCTCCCCTAACCAAATTACCTGGCAAGTAACTCAGTCTAAGGTATTCAGCTAATTACTGGTCCATAAAGTTTCCAGAGGCGCCAGTATCCACCAAAATAGTAATGGCGAGCTTCTCTAAAGGAGAGGAGAGGTTAGCAGTCAATAGAAAATACCCAGAATATCTTTATTTATGGTAGACAATGACAATACTTCACCAATTTTTTTTCTCTGGCTCAAGCACGCCAACAGAATCTGTTTTGGAATCAAAAAAGGGGAGGGATAGTTGGCCACTCTTAATACTGAGGCCACATACCCCACCATGCCTTATGCAGGTGCATATTTGATCATATTTTAAACGAAGCTCCTTCTCCACTTCCTGAGTGCGCCAGATCATATTAGAGGTCAACTGTGGGTTTTTAGGGGTAATCTGATATACTGGGATAGGGTCCTCATCCAGGCCATATGCACTAATAAATGGTTCAGAGATAGAGACCAGGTCTTCGTTAAAAAACGCTTTTTCTGACGTGGAAGACCCTATCCTTTGAACAACAATGGAATGCATGACGTTATCCAAGGCCACCACCCCAGGCCCATCTGTGTCAATTCTGCCAGCATCTTCTGAAAGCGCAGGCGATGTAACATCTGTTTATTTAAATTGAAAGTGACTAATTCAGTGGAAAATTGGGGAATCACGACTTTTGGACATCAAAGCGTCCAAATCCACCAAGTACAAACATGAAGGGTGGATGTTTTCCAGTTGAAGAACTTATAATAATGCCAAGTTGCTCCAACCTTTGAGCAAAAGAGGAAACAGCGGTGCGGCTAACAACAGCCAAAGCCCACAGCCGGCGCCCACTGTTTCCACTTCAGAAAAGGTCCACATGGAAAAAGTTTGTGCACATAAAAAAAGAGGTTGGTCAACTAATGTAAGGAGAGTGTCTATAACTCTCCTGTTCCCAGCGTGGCAGTGCGCGGTGCACCAGGCCAAAGCCAGGGAACTAGTAGCTAGTGCCAAAGTGATTAGAGCCCAGCAGAGGGTCTAAAGCAATAACAACTTAGGCATAAAAATGCGAGTTTTATAATAAAAACCCCAGTAAAGGCGACAGTTGCACATTTCAAAAGGGGCTAAGCGACCCAGGTTAGAGGGAACCTGGGCGAAAAAAGGTGCATGAGGGGAGAGCTGAAAGGTACTTGCAATGGCAAGAGTAGTGGAGCGCAAGACCTCCTCAAAGATGTTTGCACACAGGAGATTTCAGAGTATCATAAAATTTAAAATAACATAAACAGGGAAAAGGTTTATTTGGGAAGTCGACCAACAAGGAATGTTGGTTGGGGAAAACATATTTAAGCTAAATGGTGGAATAGGGGTTATGCTGCAGAGGGCCCTAGCATTGACTCATCAATAGGACAACACTGCCATCTGAGTTGATTGATTAGGCCTAAACCAAATTCACTAGAGTGATCAATTGAAGTTGGATTTGACCCAAGCGCATAGTTTTGAAAATAGAACGGGTTTCAAAACCCCATTCCTCGACAAACCAAATCAAACCATCCACATTCATTTGGTAGATTGTTTGTTTTAATGCCTGGCTCGACGCCAGGGGCTGGGCGTTTGGAACACCATTAGTCCCAACCTGAGCATATTTTCCTGAACCCATCATTGGTCCAGGGTGTGCCTCAGGTCAGAAAGGGCCTGCAGCTTTACCCTCTGAGCCTCCTGGCGCCCAGCCTTGTATTTGGGGTTGGTACCCACTATTATGTCATATGCACATGACATTGAGGACAAAGAGGAAAATCAGGAAATGAAGAAAGCTAAATCAAGAATCCTGAATATGACATTTTGTCATATGCCCTGATGGGGAAACTGGATTCTGGGATTAATATCATCAAAAGTAGATTGATAAGCTCAGCACAACAGAAGGTCATGGGAACTGCGCTTTGAATAGGTGGTAGCAAGGAGGAAGAGGAAGAGAGCCGCATGCTGAAGGTCATCCCAAGCAGCATAAGATACCAATTGATCATACTCCGCTTGAACTAAAGAAGTAGTTGACTTAGTTTCTGAAGTGGTATTCTCAAGTCCTGATCCTTTTCTCTCTGGAAATCTGGGCAAGAGGGGGTGTTGGGATTTTTGCCCACATTTTCAGTCATCTAGATTACCAGGTGTGGCTAGGGGATAATTCCCTATAGTGAAGTGAATCGGAGATCAGTTAACTCTAATTCCAAGCTAACAAAGTTGGGGGTTATAGATAATTTGCTTGGTTTGGATCCATTGGGGATCAATCTAGGTGACTGTTTAAGATCTCATCAGGCAGAGTTGCCAGAAAATGGGGCATCTGATAGTTATTAATGATTAACTATCAGGTACTTATTGGGATTGATTGGGTTTTATCACTGACAGATTGGGAATTTAGGGATCAAGTTGTAAGTCGAGTGATGCCACCTGCAACTAGCAAATTGATCACTCGGTTTGTACCTGCCTTAATGGGTAATATGTCTCATTATCTAAGCAGGTCGCTCACCAAATATGTTTAGTTTGCTAGGTTTGAGAGGAAAATGTTAGGGACACATTTTCAAACTCCATTTTTAGTCCTGAGGATGTCCAATGATGAAATCATAGTCAAGATAGGGAAGACAAGCGATGATGAGAAGACATAGGGTAATTTAACGGCATTGGCTGCCATTTTATTGTTGAGGTTCCAACTGAGGGTTGAGTGCTGATTTCCACTATTAATATCTTAAGAATTCACTTACTAAAAACATTGAGTAATCAGCAAATTCATTATTAGTTCTATTCATCTTCAGGAAATTATTGCTGTGTGCTTTAATTGGAGACTCTTTAAGATAAAGAGTAAGGATCGAGGATCCAGAGAAGTTAAGCTGAGACGAGAAGGGAATTGCTGCTCACTGTATGTCACCAGAGAGAGGCCATAAACAAGGATCTGAGCGTGGATCAAGATAGGCGGATAAGGGAACAAATCACTATTAATGACATCTTAAGTATTTTAGAGAGATACTGGTAAAGCGTTGGAACCTACAGTGATCTATTCAACTATGGATAATACTCTTCATACTATTACAATTGAATATTTATTATCAGACAACGTGAATGATTGCACAACATCTAACCTGTGCAGTTAATCATCCTGGGAGCTATCAATTGGTGAAGAACCTAGGATCTTAATACCCAGACTGCTAGTTTAAGAGATATACAAGATTTTTAGAGACTATTGGATATTATTGATAATTTTTCCCTAGATTTTATGCGTTATCAGAACCTTAAACTTATTTATTACAAAAAGGATTTTTTGAGTGGAAACCTGAACAAGAAAAAGCTTTCAATTCGCTTAGGATTACTTTGTGTACTCAGCCAATTATAATACATCCTTGGTTCAATCAGGCTTTTAATTGTTTACCTACACCAATGATGTCATAGCTATAGCAATCTGCTCAACATGATAAAGCTAAAATAGATCATCCAGTCGCCTAATACAATAATACTCTAAGTAAGACGGCGAGAAATTATAGCATAACTAGAAATTATTGCTGGATGTCCTGTTAGCTATCAAACAGTTCCGTCTCTACTTGTATGGAACTCTTTTCACCGTTGTAACCAATTATTCCACATCATGGTGGCTACAACAATTAAAGGACTTAACGGATGGCTAGCACTCTGGGCACAAAGATTTATAGAATTATTTTTTTTAGTACTAGATGGTCCCAACCTGAAAGATTTATAGAATTATAATTTATCTATTAAACATCATGCCAGAACTAAACATAAAAACGCAGATGGTTCTTAAAGGATGCCAGTCTTTGCTGTGCTTACTCCTGAAGAGAATAGAATTTAAGAACTTATTGGCAGACTGGAAAGATAAACTTTTGAGACTAAAGAATTATAGGATGATCTACATAAGAAAACCAAAAACACTCAATTTTAGATAAGAATTGCTCTATAAACTTATCAATGGTAAATGTATCCCATGTATTGGTCCCTATTCTTGAAATGGAGTATTTGTGGATGGAAATAATGCAATTGGACATAGTGCCGTTAGAAAACTTATATATGGCTAAAGAAAAAAGATACTATTGGGATAGGATGTCAGAAACTGTTTTGAAGTCCTTGAGGCGTGCATTATTTTCCAGAACCAGAATTGGCCTAGACTTTAATTTCAACAAAAATTGTGGACCCCTCAGGACCGTTCCATGTGGTTAGTATATTAGTGGGGCCTTTACTGACAGGACTAAATGGGTATAAGTAAATACTGTTGTCCAGAGAACTTATAATTAAAAGGGTGGAAACCATTTTGGTGCAAGCTGCTACTGCTAAAGCCACAGATTTTTCAATATATCACATTTACACTCATCACGGATGCACTCAAAGATTATATCAGATAATGGACTCAATTTCACATCAACGGTAATACAGGAGCATAGTTATCTGTTTAATACTAGTTTATTTTTTGTTGATGCTTATAATTTACTATATAGTAGAGCAGTTGAGTGAAATATGGGACTTTGGTTTCTATCCTGTGAAAGATGACATTTTTGGATCATCATCATTTAAATCACTACTTTCCTAGCGCATTGATAGCTCATAGGATAAGCTATCATCAAATTAAAATGAAGTCCCCATTCCAAGCTATATATGAGAGAAAACCCAGATTGCCAAGCATTGTACAACTTTTACTATACAAACTTGTGCCAGGTACCGCCAAGTTAACCATGAGAGCTTTAGCAGATGAGATAGTTTCATTACAAGCTTTTATTTAGATTAGTGGTGCCCAACCCAAAAGGGGGAGCCGCCATGCATCTCAGTTAAAGGCTCTTGCTATGGAAGGAATAATATACATGACCTCTAAAGAAACCAATTATTTAAAATCCAGACAGCCTGCATTAATCATATTCCAATTGGAAGATCTTGTTATGTTTTACCATCATTAACTAGGAGGCCGACCTAACCAGCTCAATATCACTTGGTTTGGTCCATATTGAACTATTCATAAATCAACTCTGAATATTCTATCACCAATTTGACCTATGTGTTTATAGTCAATTGTGTTTATGCTTAATTTCTTAGGCCCTAGTCCCTCTTTAACAGAATTTTGAAGGGGGCATTGTTGGACATTGGGATAATAATGAAGATGAGATTGAACCTGCTTCCCAAGAAAAAGCCCTTGGCAATAAATTAATTGATGAAGGAGTCATTTCTACAATTAAACCTAAATTGTCAGAATTCTCATCTATCTTGACATGACATCTTTTGATGTAAATGGGCGACCTCCAAATCACCTCTAGGAAAATATCTTGATTGGCATCCCAACAGCATTTGATGAAAGATCCTGTACAACGCGAGCCTAGAAGCCTACTTTGGCAAAATAAAATCCAGAATCACTATAAATATACAAAGTTTTATTTAATCTATCATCACTTGTTTTTCATAATATCATTTTATTAACTTTCGTTAATTGTTTCTTTAATAACTAATTATCAAAAATATCATTCTCCTGAGATTACAGCTTTAAACTTTGTTATTTTTGATTTTTTAACCTTTCAACTAATTTCTTATTGCCTTGAGAGATAATAAACTTGGGAGGTTGACTATTTTCACTTGTCCCAAGGATTACATATACCAGGGTCCCACTTTCAATGATTGCAAGTACAGGGATTAATGAACCTTAACAACAGACTAAGTATCCAGGCTCCCATACTGCAGTGAAAAAATAAGATCGTGGAAGACTTATCAGAAGTAGAATAATCAATTTTCAGATTTTATAGTCAGAACTAGATAATTTGTTCTCTAGATATCCTTGGGGGTGGTGATTACAGAAACAACTCTTTTTATATAGAGGCATACTAGTGGAATTGTCATCAAAGAGCCTCTTTATTCATGCTGACAAAAATTTTCACCTCCCCAGCATGTCCTTTCCACCATAGGACCATGGTGTGATAACAAGCTTTATAATATATATATATATTATAATATATTTTTGTTTTTAACTTAACATCATGCATGCGCAGCTGCCTGGTAGCATTTAAGAAGTAAAAACTCTTTTCACTAAAGCCTGAGAGATTCTTTTTAAGGCTACTTAATCACTTGAATGCATGTAGAGCTCTGCAAAACTTCCCATTGTTTATAATTTGAGATCAAGCCATATTGAGGATAGTGTTAGATGTGCAATGATGACCTAATCTAAAGAAATTTAGTCATTAGTAATAATAGTTGAATGCTATCTTAGAATTTCTTAGAGAAGTCAGTTTAACATTCTCTTGTTAAGGTGTATCGCCATTAAGAACTTCTTTTGGTGATAAGGGTTGATCACTTCTGAACTCTTGGCTTAAGGCAGTCTTGATTTGCACCCTAAGATCAACAGTCACAGAAATGTGTGGTCATAATTTTATAAAGCTCTGATGAGGCAGGGATAGATATGGTTTATTTTTGTTTGTTGTTGGCTTCCTCTATTGCACTCTTATAAACATTTAAAGATAACAAAGTACTTTCTTGACTGGGGATGGACCTCTCCTAAAAGCTGGGTTAAAAGATAGAGATGAATGGGGATGATAAAAATTTGTAAACGGTACCACGCTATGGCTCAATTAAGTGATACCATTTAGACACACACTTAGGTAGCTCCTTTATCTAATTTCCTTCTAAATATCTACTTGTTGTCTTATAATCCATTAAAGATTTAGTTGAGGGCGTTGTATAGACCTTTTGTTCCAATTGAACTTTCAGGGCTGAAATCTTGGCTTTGCAGCTACTGACTAGGTTACAAGTTTAGTATAATTGTGCTCTAACTGACTGATGTGATTATCAAAGACCTTAATAAATGCGTGCATATTATTCATCTCCGCATTTATTGCATCCATGGTAATGTTAGGCTTGATTGTGGCCAATGGGGAGGAAACCACATACATGGACTATCTTCTCCATATTAATAAGTAATAAACTTGATCTTACCCAAAATATCACTTATCCAAAGATCATCAGCACCAATAGCACAAGAGGTTGCAAACTGAATGGCCATGTGCCCCAACTAATCTATTGGAGACTACTGGCCATCTGGGACCTTTGAGACCTTGAAACCCATCAGAATAATTGAATCCAGAAGGACCTTAAGGAACTCTGGTTTGCGAGGTCTTAAGTCCTTCAGGCTTGAGCTCCCGCTGCCAAGGATATTTCATGCCATCATTTTTGCAACCCTTCACTCTTTTTATTCACCTAATCTAAAAATTACATTAAAGCTGATTCAAGAGTACGGATTTTCTCAGTAAATTCAGAGGAGGTTTGTTTCAGGCATTCACATACCTTTTTCATGACATGTTAAAGACGATATATTAATTTGTTGTTCATGTAGTCTGTAATCCCTGAGTCTAATAGGGTGATTTGGTTATGAGAATCGTTGATGTGGAATTATTTATCTTGGATAATTTAACGTTTCTCAGACAAGCGCTAGAGCAGCTTCATAGACATCAATAAATATAAAGTTAAGGTTTGATTTAATACCAGCTGACGTATCACCTTATGATGGTGTAGTCTTACTATGTGGAGGAAGTGATGGAGTGAGGGTAGTACAAAAAGCGCAATGTTAGGGTTTTACCCCATAGCTAACTCGCTAGCAGCCAGGCTAGATAAAATCTAAAGCCAACTCATGTAGGAGGTTACCACTTTTATGCGTTAGCACATATATAGCCTCAGTCAAATAGATCTATACAATAACTGTTGGATACTAACACTAATTTTATCATACTGAAGATAGTACTTGATGCAATCCGGTTCAGGAAAGCTAAAATCAAAGGTAACCAAAAACTTTTTACTCTATGTTAATTTAGTGGTATTTTATATCATAATGTTTTAATCCATCTGACAATAATTTCTGCTCCATTAAAAGGGAAAGACTCATTGCTATTATGTCTTCCATTGTGTGATCCATGTGTTAGTTATAACAAATTGAGGCACCCCTATAGTGAGCACCAATCTCAGCTTCACTTCTATAATGGAGCCAAAGATTCATTTTTTTGGTTTCTCAGAGGTGTTCATTTGTGATCCTATGCTTCCTTCAGGTTGGCTTTTGTAGTGGAAGAGCTACTTAAAGGCAATGACTAGGCACTTTTGCATTCAGTAAGGTCTTTAATAACAGCTTTCTGATGCCATTACTGCTATATAGTTTTAGTGAAACTATGAGCCATATTTAATATATGCTAATTCAATATAGGATAGTATTTAGAACACTTTATCAGGTCAAAAGAGTTTTAATATTTTTAGGTGAGTGGGGGCCTTATATACAAAGAGCTCTCAGATTCTCATCAATCAGTATCTTCGCTTATTATTTAATATGAGGGCAAATCAGAAGTCAGTATCATTCAATTATAAATGAATTTATAACTTTATTGTCCCAGGATTTTGGGTGAGGCTCTGGGCTTTGATTTACAGTTTCATCTATATTGTCAACTTGTGGACCAGATTAGACAGTTTCTTTTTGTGCTTTTCAAAAACCCAATATGTTCTTTCCATCTTATGGAATCAACTAATTAGGTGGTAAATTGATTTGTTTGCTAAGGGCCAACATTGTGGAAGAGTATAAAAATTTCTCACTACTTTGATACAAGCAGGTTTTTGGTTTTTTTGCTATTTACAATTCTGACAACCCTCTTGACCCAACCAATATGTATACATCATGGGCTCTAGGTCTAGGGCATTGATTCTGATATAACCAAGTACCCCATTTAAATAGCAATAGCCTCTCCTAGGGTCTGTGGGTAGTTACTATATATTTCTAGATTTATTCTTATAAACTATTTCATTCTCCTCATTGCCTATCCATGGACTCTACCCATCTCAACGTATCTCAATCTTTCAAGACTAACCCATAAAATATGCCACCTTATAGGCTATACTGCCTGAAAATTTAAGCAAACCTCTGATCTACAAATCTGGTGAATTATTATGCCGTAGCCAAGGCATGATTTCATATGCCCCAAACTGCCACTTGAGAGCTGCCATAGATGCTGAGAACCCCTCAAAACTTAAATCCACATCACCAATCAGCCACAAACTAGGTGTGATCTGAAACCACCATGCAACTTTACTATCCCATCGCCAATGGATTGTAATTGGGCAAAGAGCACACTTGGATATGAATTTTGGTGACATTGTAAAACCATATTGTTGAGATTTTTGCCCATATTCCCAGCCTGCTAGATTACCTGGTGTCACTAGGGGAAAATTCCCTAAGGTGAAGTGAACGGAAATTGGTTGGCTCAAATTTTGGAGGAACTACATTTGGGGATTTTGGGATATTCACCTGGATGTATCCATCAGGGATTGATCTGGATGAATACCTAAAGATCTCATCAGGTGAAGTGGATGACAAAATAGGGGCATCTGATAGTGATTAACTATCAGGTGTACAAAATTGGGATCAGTCAGGTTTCATCACCAACTGATTGGGAATGAATAGTGAGTTGCGAGGCGAGTGATGCCACCTGCAACTAACAGGTTGATCAGTAGGAAAAGTGACCTGCCATAATGAGTAATAAGTCCCATTACCTAAGCAGGTCGCTAGCCAATTATGGTTGGTTCACTTGGATCAAGAGGAAAATGTTAGGGACACAATTTCTGACTCTTTCCATTTGAGGTCTTGAGGATGTCCAAAGATGGAATCCTAGCCAGGATGGGGAAGACCATTGCTGCTGAGATGAGGAAGGTTGATTCAATGGCAACGGCTGCCATTTTATTGAAGAGGTGTCAACTGAGGGTTAGACAGCTGAATCCCCTACTATATAATTACCTAGGACTTACTATAATAAAAAAGAGTATTATTATCAACAGTATTAATACTAAGAATAGTATTATCTACAGTAATATTGTTAATTTGGTGTATAATTAGACTATCAGCTTCTATTGTGTCGTTCCATCTCAAATATATTATTGCAGAAGGCAATAATTGAAAGACTCTCAGAGAGAAGAGTAAAGATCTGAGCGGGGATCTAGAGATGAAGGAACCACAATCAGGGATAGCTGCTGACTGTTTGTTGGGATGAGAGAGACTGTCACTGGGGTATCTTAATGAAGATCGTGTGGACAGAAATATAGGGAACAAGTCCCTACGAGTACAACTTACAGAGTATTTAATTGGAAGTACTGGCTGAAGCATTGGGCCTAATAATAGTTTAATCTCAACATCTAGTACTAAAAAAATAGTTTAATCTCAACTACAGATAATAGTCTCCATACTATTTTAATTGATACATTCTATACAACATGACAAAATGCAAGAGGAAATTGAACCTGTGCAGCAAAAAGTTACTGGGTTGATAACCAATAATCAGTCCCAAGTAAATTTTTACAAGTTGGTGCCCACTACAGGGGTAATTTATTAAAGAATCTATTATAATGTCATATAAAGAAGGAATGTGCACACTGTGGACTAATATTGCCACTATGAATCAGAATGCCTTAAACTCAGTGGACCATTGGGAGTTCGCAGCCTTGTAAGAACAAGTCACCAAGGTGGAGGAGGGAATAGAGAATGTAGCAAGCTTTGGGAACAAGTTATTCAGCAAAGTAAACTTGTTGAAGAAGAAAGAAGGAGACCTCATTTGGGAGGTTCTATTCCTGAAAATGGAGCAAGAAGCGGATTGCGTTCATTTAAAAAAGTTCAGTGCAGATATTGAGAAATTGATAAAAGAAGTGGAGGACTTGAAAGTCCACAGATGTGCTTGTGAGCCCAATATGGCCATCAATGCCAAAAAGAGAAGTCCTTGCATGATACTTGGGAAGTCAAATACCCCAAGAAATATGCTGCCCGCCTCTAATGCCATTTTGGAGATGACACCCAAAGTCACTCCACAAGTTAGCCAAGTAGCTGAAACAAGAGAATCGGCCTGAAATGACTTGGAGAAATTTAGAGCAACACTAAAATTTCCAGCATTACATTAGGATAATGCCCCAGCGTTTTTATGACTGTTCAACATAACTATGAATGGATACGGGGATCATCAAAAGGTGTTGACGGTCATGAACTGCCTGAACACTGACTGTCAAAATCTAGTGTTACCTCACCTGGAGGGGGACAGATGGTCATATGCTGAGGCTAAGGCAGCCATAACGAAGGAGTTTTGGAGTCCAAACCGCATGTCAAAATGCAAGCAAGAATTTATGGTAATTCAATTCTTAAAGACGAGTCTCCTGCTAGCTTTGCAGATCAATTTTACCAGGAGTCACAGATCCTGGCCAGAGAAAAGTATTAGATGACTTTAATGCTAGAATCTTTTTGCAAGCAGCCCTTTGGCCCTATTGTAATTTGAATTGAATGATGTCTTCCATGTTTACAATGGAGATAATTACCTCACAAATGGTAGACAACCTGAAGATTTTGGGAGCGACATTTGATGCTCAAAATAGAAGCTTCAAGTCTAATCCAGTCTGAAATCCAAATCCCATTAAGGGAAACAAAGGAGTAAAAGATGCTACCAACTGAACTGTGCTGGGAAATAAGCCCAAAGAATTCAGATGGTCAAGAAAGATTGAGAAGGTCTGCTTCCAGTGTGGCAGGAAAGGAAATTTCGCCGCACACTGTAAAAAGCTGAAGGATCAGATTAACGTGGTACAGGCCAAGGATACAACAGCCGCCAAAGATTCAGGAAAAGAGCCCACTGCCTAGACAAGGAACAGTCTAGAGCGGCGGAGAAACCAGTTCCTCCCAATATCATGAATGCAGAAATAGACATTAGTGATCTGTTTGTAGATGACGAGCAGGATCAGCTATATCAAGTGGTCAACATGGATGTGAATGCCGTGACCAGAGCTGGAGCGAAGAAGATTTACTTCAAGATAAAATTAGGAAGTTTCCTGGCCGTACGCCTGACAACTGGTGGAGAAGATTAAAACTGCTGAGAATCCTGATGAGTTATGCTAGTATTTAAAAAATTCACCGAATCTGAAATATCTGAATTTTGATTGGGAGTTTATCATTCAAACTGATTTATTGATGGCGATTGGCGCCATACTGAGCCAAGTAGATGAGCTTGGGGACGACCATCTGGTGGCATATGTGACTGGACACTCTCAGCCGCTGAGAGGAACAACCGTGACTGAGCGGGAATGCCTTGAAGTCATATACACATGCAAGCAGTTTTAAGTGTATGTCCAAGGAAGGCACTTTAAGGTGGTGATGGACCACTCTTTGCTGCGTTGGCTATGAAATCTAAGAGAACCAGAAGGACGGCTGGCCTGATGGGCACTTAAGCTTCAGGCTTATGATTATGAGATAGTCCACCGAGTGGGGGCTTCTCATCAGAACGTGGATAGCCTATTGTGGTTACCAATGTCCCAGTTGGTATACCCACAGGTGGATGAGCTATTCCAGAGAATGGTTGATAAAAAAATCTAGGATGAGCCTTGAGAAATCCAAGGTGCGCTTTGAAAAGTGATGGAAAACACTGAGACCATGGATGGACAAGTATTCAAGTGATCAATGGGAAGCACTATTACTCCTGAAACTGTCAGAAAGAACAGCAGTAGTACAAGCGGCTCAAAAAGTTGTTGGGCATGGAGGCCTGAGAAAAAATTGACCATATTTGCCAGTATTATTACTGGAAATTGATAAACTATGATGTCGCAGATCATCTAGCTTGTTGTGTGGAGTGCCAGCTGCATAAACCACACAAGAATACAACTGGATACTGACTGGTCCGCCCTGGATTCGCCTGGCACACGGTGTCCATCAACGTGATGGGACCGCTTTTGATGAGAACAGGGGGAGTCAAGTACATCATAGTAGCCATCAACCATCTAATGAGATGGGTCAAAAAGAAGGCCCTAAACAGAGTAGACGCTACCAGTACTGCGAGATTAATCCTGGATAAAGTAGTATACTGGTATGGATGTCCACAATTCCTATTAAATGACAATGGGACCAACTTCACATCTCATGTGATCCTAAGGCTAAATGAAATAATGGGGATCTGAGGAGTCATGTCAGTACCATACCAGCTGGAGATGAAAGGACTGGTAGAACAGGTCAATGGGAAGCTGGCTGTGACGCTGAGGAAGCTAGTTACAGGGAGAACTTCCGTGTGGGGAACATACCTGAGTTTTGTGATGTTTGCCTACAACATTAGTCATCACACGGTGATGGGAAAAGTACCATTTGAATTACTATATGGAAGAAAGGCCGCGTTGCTGCTAATATTATATTTGGTGGTAGAACCTATGTCGTGTATGAGTGCTTAGCAATACTTGAAAAGACTGATGAGTATCCTGATCGATATGCAATTGCAAGCATTTGATACAAGCTTGAAGAAAAGGATACTAGCGAAATCAACGGATGACAAGAACTGACTGGCATTAGAAGAATCTTGAATAGGGGAAAGAGTCGCCTATTGAGATACACATGGTTTCAGATGAAGAAACAAATTAGATGCATTGTGATTGGGTCCGTTTGAAGTAATCACCAAGACGGTGACCAATGCTTACCCCATCAAGAATCTCTTGGATGGAAGAGTTGTAAATTGTGTCCACACTAAGTATCTAAAGCGTTGGATTGAGGAAAAAAAAAAAGAGTTCCTGAAGGACTGATGAACCATTAAGTTGGTCATGTCCTGATGATTAGGTCAAGTCTGAAAAAAGGACCTCTGAACCAATCTAGATGGTTAAGTCCAAAAAAGGACCTCTGAACCATGGAAAACTGGTAGGTTTAAGTACCAAGGATCCAGTTTGGGGGAAAAGATGGACCTCTGAACCAAAACAAGGTCAAGTCCCATAGAAAAAATAAAAATAAAAATAAAAATTGATAATAAATTTTGGAAAAAGAGATTTTTAAAATGCATAGATAAAAAAGCCGATATATTTAGAATTTTTATTTTTAATAATTGTCCTCAGTACAGGTATGATTCTGCCTATGTCACCTCTTGGGGGAGGGAGGATGGATCATTGTAGGAATGAATAGCCCATCAAAATCAATATGTGATTAGATGCTTGCAAGGGTGAGACCTACACAAAACCACGCTTGTTGAGCGGACGCTGAGCCCTGAGAAAAAGTGACTAGGGGAAGGGAAATTGAAATTTCAGAAGATGCCAATTGCAAAACCCCAAAGCGGGGAGGAAAAAAGCAATAAATAAAGAGGCATCTGGTGAATAACCCCAAGTAATCCTTATATGGCACTGGATCCAGAAGATTTGTCTTAAGCGCCTGCTGACGGGCTTCATTGAGGACACCAGATATATGAGCTGGCAGCGAAGAAGGAATACTCAATGGGGGTTGCCAAATAATGCCCCCTATAAAAGCCATTAGTGGAAGATACCAATGGGAAGCTCCAGAGAAGAGGTAGTTGTGCAGAGAGCGGATTGCATCCTGAAAATGGCGACTATGTGCTTCACGGAAGCTAAAGCTGAATGACTGGTGGAAGCCAGGTGAGGCTGGAAGCTTTGTCGACCAACTTCAAAGAACTTGGCCAGCAAAGTGAGAACATAAGTGGCATTATCCTGATCCAGAAGGTTGTCAAGATCAGAGGGATTAATTGCTATTGTCAAAGCGTCGGTGACTTGGGCCCAGAGTTCAGCGTAGGGGAGCTCAAAGTGTATGCTGCTACTGATTGAGAGCTCAGAAACCAGTACAGCGGGCTTGTAAAATTGACTGAGTCAGAAGAGGAATACAGAGAAAAGTTCAACCCAGCCAGGAACAAACAATCCAGAGCGACCAGCATAATCTCTGGAGCATCTACAATGATGTTTGGAGCATCATCAAAAGGAGCCAAATCCAAGAGGGTTTTGAAGTCCAACTCTGGATTTGATTGTGAGAGAAGAGTTGGCTGAGTGTTGTTCGAAATGATGGCCAGCCTGGTTTCATAGGGATTAGTTATTGTTTCTGGTAATTTGATGAAAGGACTAGCCGCTTGTGCCAGACTAGGCGTATGAGTCCTGGAAGGACCAAAAAGAGGTTCCGTCAAGCATCCTGACTCATCTTCTGGAAGAGACGGAGGTCTGGATCAGACAGACTGTTGAGGAGCTGCTGGTAGCATGATTCAGAATTTAACATATGAGCAGGATGAAAGGGGGTATGTTGGACTTATATAGAAGTTGACATTATGCACTCTATAATCCATTAGGCTTCAATTTTTGGGGAAATTAATCTCAAAATTAATGAGATAAGTTTTCCAAGGAAGAATTAAGAATGACTTACAGCCAAGAGGTTATTAGCAAAATAATGAGGGCGAATAGAAATAAGTATTCTTAATCAAGCCACAAAATGAACATCAATGGCAAGAGTCACCTGTCTAGGATGAGGAGAAAATCAGAAATTCAAGGACTCTAGACTAAGAATCCTGAATATGACAGAGGGTCATATACCCTGATGGGGGAGAACCGGATTTTGGGACTAATATTGTCACAAGTAAATCTATAAGCCTGACATGACAGAAGGTCATGGGGACTGCGCTCTGAGAAGGCAGTAGCGAAAAGGAAGAGGAAGAACGCCATATGATGAAAGTCGTCCCAAGCAGCATTAAGTATTGACAAATGTACTCCACTTGAGCTAATGAAGTATTTGACTAAGTGTCCAAAGCAGTGTTCTCATGCCCCAGTCCTTTTCTCGCTGGAAATCTAGGCAAGAGTAGGGATGTGTTGGGATTTTTTCCCATATTCCCAGCCTGCTAGATTACCTGGTGTCGCTAATGGGAAAATTCCCCTAAGGTTAAGTGAATCAGAAATTGGTTGGCTCAAGTTTTGGAGGACCTACAATTGGGGGATTTCGGGATATTCACCTGGTTGAATCCATCAGGGATTGATCTGGATGAATACCTAAAGATCTTATTGGGAAGAGTGGCTGACAAAATAGGGGCATCTGATAGTGATTGACTATTAGGTGTACAAAATTGGGATCAGTCAGGTTTCATCACTGACTGATTGGGTATGAATAGTGAGTTGCGAGGTAAGTGATGCCACCTGCAACTAGTGAATCAATCAGTTGGTGAAGTGACCTGCCATAATGGGTAAAAGTCCCATTACCCAAGCAGGTCGTTAGCCAATTATGGTTGGTTCACTTGGATCAAGAGGAAAATTTTAGGGACACAATTTCTGACTCTTTCCATTTGAGATATTGAGGATGTCCAAAGATGGAATCCTAGCCAGGATGGGGAGACCATTGCTGCTGAGATGAGGAAGGGTGATTCAATGACAACGGCTGCCATTTTATTGAAGAGGTGTCAACTGAGGGTTAGACAGCTGAATCCCCTATTATATAATTCCCTAAGATTTAATATAATAAAAACAGTATTATTATCAACAGTATTAATACTAAGAATAGTAGTATCTACAGTAATATTGTTAATTTGGTATATAATTAGACTATCAGCTTCTATTGTGTCGTTCCATCTCAGAAAATATTATTGCAGAAGGCAATGATTGGAAGACTCTCAGAGAAAAGAGTAAAGATCTGAATGGGGATCTAGAGATGAAGGAACCACAATCAGGGATAGCTGCTGACTGTGTGTTGGGCTGAGAGAGACTGTCACTGGGGTATCTTAATGAAGATCGTGTGGACAGAACTATAGGGAACAAGTCCCTATGAGTACAACTTACAGAGTATTTAATCGGAAGTACTGGCTGAAGCATTGGGCCTAATAATAGTTCAATCTCAACTACGGAAATAGTCTCCATACTATTATCAATTGATACATTCTATACAATGCGATGAAGTGCACAAGGAAAACAAACCTGTGCAGTAAAAAGGTTACTGAGTTGATGACCAATAATCAAACCTAAGTAAATTTTTACACATATAATTCAAAATACTCTTCTTTAGCTTGCATTGCAAATTTGACCTTAAAATTAAACCACACTCCTTTTGGTCAATTAATCCGCATAAAAATTCAAGTCAAATTGGCATCTTTTAACTTATTTTGTTACTGAACATCTCTGCAAGTTATTTCATTGCACTCATTCTGTTGAGGAACTCAATTGCCCAGTATATGCAAAAAATAATTACATTAACATTTGATGCCAATGATATGCTCTAATCATCCAAATACCTGCAACAATTAACTCTAAAGGTTTCATAATCCTTCCTTCCTCTCCAGCCCCTTGGATTTGCCTCAATAAGGCCCACAATTTTTCATTGCAAACATCAGGTTTGTTCTTTGGGCCTTTGGTAGATTTCTGAACTGCTAATTTAATTGTTAACCCTAGAATGTCTCTCTTCAGAATTGTATAACAGCTGTGCCCTGATTAATGTGATCTCCACTGGGATCTGATGCACTCATACTATAAACCCAGTCTTTTTTTCATCAGTTGTTTCATGACACATATGGCTGACCAAAGAAAAGAATAAACTAGAATGAAATATATAGAATAATAAATTTTTTCTATGATCATAGAAAATTCTTCTAATTTTTTAAATATTCTGGTCTAAAATTTAAGTATTTTCTATTTGAGGGGTGTGAAGTAAGGCAGTTGCCTAGGTGAGATACTCATAGAACTCATTCAGGCCAAAATTTTGAAGCAGAATATAAATTTTTATATTATATTTGTTGGAATTTAAGTATGCATAATCTGCCCAGCTTCATTAGATTATTAAATATATTCTTGGCTTTAGGGGATAAACCCTCTAGTGGATGTGGATGTTATCATTTTAGATGATAACTATTGTTTGGTGACTAATTATTATTAATAGTTTTTAATCCTCTGGGGCTTGTTTCTTCCTGATTACTAATGTTTTGCTAGAGATGATCATCAACATTTAACGCATGATTCAATTATTAATTTTTTTTGACAATTTAATTATGTTTTTAAAGTCAATCAGAGTTTGTTGTCAATTGACTAAGGGATTTATTAGTTGCTTTATTTGAAGACGCTTCTGATAGCAACCTGTGAGTTACCCTTCATGTAACAGGATCTATGATAATGAGTAAAAGGTCTCATTACCTAAGTGGGTTGCTAGCCTAATAAGGGTATCAAACTGGAGTTAATAAAAGGTTGTTGTGAAACTTCTTCAAATCAAACTAGAAGTGGTCACATTTCTAGTCAGAGGAAGAATCCAACTAGATGGATGAAGAAGATCATCATTAGGTACAACTTTGAAGGGCTAATCCATTGGCAAAAGCTGCTGTTTTCTTGTTGAGAATTCAATAGAAGTGTTGAGCAACGGCTCTCCATATTGATTTCCTTGTTTTTAGTAATTAGAGCAGATACCCAAATACTTTTAAGATAAGATTGAAATAAACTTAGTTAGTTAGAAACTTAAAAACTTTTCTTTCTCGTTACAAACACTTTTGCAACCCATTCAATTCAAGACTAAATCTAGTTTGATAATCTCATAGAGGGGATTAGTCTGCGCCCATGTCTGGGAGCAGTTGGGCAAGCAAGGCAAGAGGAGCAGGCGGAAGGCCCGCGGCCTCTAACATTCGAAAACGCCCCAGAGAATCTGGTGGAATAGAAAAAAATCTAAAAAAACTGGCGGTCACAATTTCCCCTGGAGATACTCGCGTGGAAAGCATGATGCAACCAGTACATCAACACGCCACATTCCCAGCCACTTTCGTCAGTGGAATTCAGAGTCCGTGTGTATCTGGACATCCAAAAAACGGCCCTATGGGAAAAATTTTGTGAAGATGTACACAAAATTTTCCTGACCGCGGTGTACGTTGCACCTCACTCCATGTCACGCAGTTGGCTGGACCTAGGTTTCAAAAGCAAAATAGCAGCAGATGAGGCTGCAGCGGTGCGCATAGTGGTCAACCTCCCTGAAGGGCAATGGGTTGTCAAAACTAAATGCACCAGATGGATATAATCAAACCAAATTTTCCTCACGTTTGACTTTTTGCCTACTACGGTAAAACGTGACATTTTGGAGCAACACCTGAAAGATGGTCTTGTCATATATGGCGAAATAGAATCTTTCAAAATGCAATGTTTCATGCTGATGCCACACCTGTGCACCAGCAAAGCCATCGCAGTTCTGACCCCAACCAAGGAGATTGCAAAGGACCTAACCCAGATCCCACACTCCACCTTTATTGACATCGCAGGGCACACCACCCACCCATTCTGGGTAACCGTGGACAGCGCGCCCCCCATTTGCACCCACTGTGATGTGTTTGGCCATAAGGCGCATGCATGCCCCATCAAAGAGGGCGTCACATTCCAAGAGCACCCCTCAGTGGCCATGGCCAGCGGAGAGGTGCACTACAAACCAACCACAAGCACCAAGGAGGCTTTCCCATGGGGAGCACAAGGCTGCTACCTATTGGTAAAGCCCATCTCCCCGCAGGAGCAGAAGAAGGCCAAGCAGGCCCGTAGGACCGTGGCCAAGGAAGCGGCCAAGGACACCACCACCTTCCCACACTCACAACGCCAGGAGGACATGGAGACCTTCGCAGTGGAAGCAACTCAGGAATCCATCACCCAATCAGATTGGGAGGCCCATGCCAAACGGGCCACTCAATCCAAGGATCCAATGAGAGATTCGATCTCACCCAATCGCTGCACCCAAGCCCCAGTCAAAACCGACTTGGGACCTATCCCAACTGAAAAGTTTTTTTGCCCCACTCGACGGTGCACTGAACTTATCCACACTGCAAAAAATTTGTCCGACGTCGGGAAAACAAAAAGTGAAGGCCAAAGCCAACGCGACTCTTTCTGCAAAAATTAACAAAAACCCCAATAGCGTTGCTGCTAACACCTGCACTGCTGTGAAAGCCCGTGGGGACCTTGAAGAGGCTGGTGGTCCTGGGGGCCCACCCCTTGCACCTAAGGTACAATGGGGGAAACCTTCACTCTAGGGACGTTAAATATTGCTGGACTCAAGGCCTCCCCGTCCTGGGCTAGGAAACTGAGTTTTTTACAAAACAATTTACCCATGGATATCCTGGCCATCCAGGAGTCCCACTGTCCACGAGGTTCTGAGGAAGCTTGGAAAACAATGCTCCTACCATCCCTATCCTTTTGGTCGAAGCACTGTGGGGTGCTAATTTGGAAAAACAATTTTTTCAAATATACATCTTCAGAAACATTCCTAAATGGCTGAGTGCTTGTTGTCACCTTCTCATGGGCCGATGTTGCACACACAATCATCAACATTTATGCCCCAAATGGTGCACAGGAGCGTCAGGAATTTTTCTCATTGGTCAAATCCCTCCTGCTACCCCCAATTCTTTCCTAATTGGCGACATGAACTGTTGGCTAACCTCACCAATGGACCGGTGGCCGCCCTCACCCCACGCCCCACAGGGTCACATAGAACTACGCGTTCTAGAAGCCACCCTTGGGTTAATGGATGTGCTGCCGTGACATGCCCCACTGCTCAAAAACATGATGCATCCCCACGTCCACAACGGCCAATTAAGTTCCATGACCTGCATCGACCTTATTATAGCAACGGCGAAATTCCAACCCCACATCTCACACTTCAAAACAATGAAAATGGAATTCTCCAACCACCGACTGGTCTCAATAACATACCACTTACCCGTCACAGTTGCAAAGGCCCCACATTGGTGCAAAATCCGCCCCCAGAGCTCGCGTTGCCAGGATTTTCCACAAGGGTGGAAGAGGCAACTTTGGCAATATTGTTTGTTGCACCGTTTTGCGCAGACCCCATTTCCACATAGGCAACTTTCAAAGAAGACACCATCCGCCACTATCACCATCTCTCATCCAGATGCTCACGAGCCACATTGGCAGTTATATTGCGTGCGCTGGCGGAGTTGCCCACTTGGAGTCCAACATTCCAGCCTCAGGATATAGCCCTGAATGGGGCCAGAAGTGGGCAGAGGCAGCCGCCCACCTCAACGCACTTGAAAGGCAACACAAACATCGGGTTTGTGTCCAATACAGGGCCACACGCATCACTAAAGGTGATAAGTGCACCACATACTTCTTCAAAAAAATTTTGCACCACGCCAGAGCGTGGCCTGCACACAGGTGTGAAGATCAGATAATTCTATTGTGACACACCAGCTGAAGTGGCAATCGAAACGCAAAGATATTACTCCAAGTTATACCAAGCTGAACCAATTCAGCCAGCCAAAATGGCGGAATTTCTTGACAGAGCTCATATCCACACCGTTTTCCGATACCCAGAAATAATGAATTTAATTACTCTGAACGAATTATGGACTACCATTCGCGGTACGCCAAACCAAAAATGCCCAGGCCCTGATAGCATTCCATATGAGTTCTACAAAAATATTTTAAATATATATCCCCATTGCTGCTAGCCTCACTCAACCAAAGCCTGTTGGAAACGCGCCTCCTACCAGGAGGACATGAGGCCTTTACAGTCACACTCTTCAAGAAAGGGGATAGGCTAGACTTAGCCAACTGGCGCCCCATTTCTCTAACAAACACAGACACCAAAATTTTAACAAAAATCATGGCTAACCGTTTAGGGACTGTAGCATCTGCCGCCATCTCCCCAGAACAATTCAGTTTCATCCCCAGAAGGTCGATTTGGGATAATGTGCACTCTGTGGCTAATGTGTGTCAGTCCACAGCCTCTGGGGCACTTGTATTCTTGGACCAACAAAAGGCCTATGATAGAGTAAACTGGGAATACCTTAGGGCCTGCCTCCAACAATTCCGCCTACCTCCCCGCTTCATTAACTGGGTGATGCTGCTCACGGAATCTTCAACAATGGCAGTGCGCGGCCCAGGTTTCCTAACGGAAGTAGTCCATCCTCAAAGGGGCCTGCGACAAGGGGACCCCATGAGCCCACTCTTATACAACTTCAGCCTTGACCCACTACTGCGAAATGTGAATGCCCAACTCACTGGGGTCCATGTGCCAGGCTAAACCCCAGTCAAGATGATGGCATTTGCAGATGATTGCGTGGTGGGGGTGTCTAATAACAAAGATGCACGCGCGCTTGAAGCCCTCATCCAGGAATATTCCCAGGTAAGCAACGCGGCACTGAACGCCTCCAAAACCGAAATCATCCTCCTTGGTCAGTTTCAGAACTGCTGGGCCCCAGCAAGTAGTTCCCAACCCAGCCCATCTGCTCGCTCACGTCCACGCCTTACTAACTCAAAACACACCGCTCCACTGGTGCTCCCCTTTGTGCCACGACCTACCATAGGACTGGTACGCCATCTGGGCGTGTGGTTGGAGGCAGGTGGATACGCGTCAGCAGTAATGGAGTGCCATATACTGGACAACGTGACGAAGCGAATCGCCTCTCTCAGAGCCACCCTACTACCCTCACTGGCAGGGTTGTTCTTGCCAACTTATGCTCCTATCCAAAGTCTGGTTCGGAGCCCACGCCATCCCCTTCTCCCCAAGCTTCTTCAAATCCCTGTATGCTTTGCTACAAGGTTAGCTTTGGTCAGGCCGCCCTCCACCAGTACGGCTAGAGGTCATGTTTGGCCCTCATCATCATGGTGGCATGGGCCTACTGGACTTCAAAGCCCATGCCGCCAAGATCCTGGTCACCTGGATTGCAGCCATCACTGCTCCTACACTCCCATCCCAACACTGGTCCCGCGCGGCCCACTCCAACTTCTCCTGAGCCTTGGGCCTCAACAATCCATCAAAACCCCACTCCCTGATGAAATACCTCGCATCACACACATCAGCCACAGGTCCTCATGGGACCAAAACCCACTACAAACGAATTCTACTCTCCATGCAAAGCGCAGAGTGGAGAATTCGTATTAGTGGACATACAACCCAAAGAGGCCGCCCCTCTCCTCAGTTCACACAGGAGGTACAGGGGCTACCCATCCATGATGGCGTGATCCCCATTCAACCCCAAGTCCTATCCAGGGTGGACTATCTGGACATGATGGACATCCCTTATTCCACTGAGACCCAAAAGACTATCTGGAAATACGCACACCATCCTCTGTTGCAGCCTCAAGTCTGATCCCATGTGTGGCGCTGCCTGAGGCGGGTGTATCGTACAGCTGAGCGCTCTAATGCTTTACACTCATCCTGTGTCGTGTGTGGCCAGTATGGAACGCTGTTTCACCGCCTGGAGAAGTGCCCCACCTCTAAAGTAATATGGCGCGAAGTCCAACGTCTGCTAGGCCAGGATCAAACACATCCCTTCAGTCTGTCAAGAGATATGTTTGCTTCATCAATGGCCTCCCCCTCCCACCCTCCCTCCATGCTCTGGTGGTTGCAATCGCCATGTGGACTATTCACACGATTGTCTTGGATGCCATCGCTGGATCCATCCCCACCCTCCCTGAAGCTGTCCACAGATTCCGGTCACATTTGGTGGATCACTTTCAAGCGTTGATGTTTGGATATCTCCCACCGCGTCACCAACAGCTGGTCTCCTCCTGGTTCCCAGTCTGGTTCATCATATCAGACCCCTTCCTCCACACGTGCTCAATAGTGGCTACGTCCCCTACACACGTTCCCTCCCCCTTCCCATAAGTGGCGTTCCTGCTGGCAACAAGAGATAGCATCGCTTCTCTGGGGTGCCTCCCCTGGTACTAAGTTTTGTCTCATCTGAGTCATATTTGGAAGTGTCCATCCCATGGTTGGCCTTCCCCGCAATAAATTTAGATAGTTAGAAACTTAACATATTTATATATTTTAGATTGTCATACATTTTTGCATATTTTACTCTTAAGACTAGAGTTGAAGGATAATATATCCTTAATGTATTTTATTATTAAGATCTCTGCAGGCTCCTGTATTAAAAGAAGTATAGAGAACCTCTGAATCTAGTAGGTAAAGTTCCACCAGAAGAAAGTGTCATAGATAAAAGTTCCCTTGCTTTCCAGAAGTACATCAAAAATTAGAAGGAAGAGCTTTAGTAGCAGTCTAGCATAAAAGACAATAATTAAGTTGGTTATGATAACTGCAACTAGGGTGATAGTCTTCATACTATTGCCAAACTATTTAAATTCTATCAATGATCTAATACAACGCACACATCAGAGCTCATGAACTAGATTTGAGAGTTAAAGTGAGCAACTACAACTCTTAAAGCTTAAAATATTTCAAATTAAGAATATTACAATAGCGCCACTTTGGATTTATATATCACAAGCTCTTCTACTTATAAAATTAATTGAGCTTTACTACAGTTATGTGTTACTTTTGTTATAATAATTTTTTATATAATCTCTTTATTTCTAGTCTTTTCAGACCACTATCAGTATCAGTACTTCTACTTAAGACAATTTGTAATATTAGAAACCACCATAGTCTTTGTTTTTCTATATTTCTTTTTTTATTAAGAAAATCCTGTTTTTTGTTTACCGTTATTTATATACTCATTTTTAAATTCATCCTTTTTAATAAAGCTGTTTCCTAGTTATATAATTTATATAAAGCTTTCATCTTTTTTTATATTATAATTGCAACAATTATTTTTCAATAGGAGTAAAGATTAGAGTAAAGTTCCATCTGCGTAATGCCTAAACCAACAACTTTATATTTCTGGTAATAAAAAAATACAATGTATTTACAAGTACTCGCCATGATGTCCTAAAAAGGTAATACTTATCAGCTAAATTTTCTTAAGGAACATGTTCATTTTATTGATAAATTTCTCTACAAAAGATTTTTATACTTAAAAATCTTATAATTCATATATAGCTATCTAATGCTTTATTTCTCAATAATTTTTTGATTGATTTTATTTAATTTAATTTTGTTTCAATTTAGTTTAATTTAAATTTTTCTAAGTTAAATTATATAAAAAATTTACTAATATTGATATCTTTAAATTATATTTTAGTATGCACCCAGAGATAATACACTTGAAGATAGAGGTAAAAAGTTTATTGAAAAAAATGAACTTAAATTAAGAAGTGGTCAGAAACTCAGCAATCATATTATAGTAGATGGAAATGGGAGACACTGCTTCAGGTTTTCTAGCTTGAAGACGTATATTAATACTTAGAGCAAGAGTGTTGGGCTTATGCAGGGTGAGGGTCAAGGCAGAGAAAATAGTTGTTAGAGCTGACAATTTAAGCCTAGAGAATGGCCTTTGAGTTTAGCAATGTGGCGCCCAGCTTGGATGAGGACATCATATTCTGGGCGAATTTTGTGATACCAGTTTTGATGATTCCTGTGGATTGGGGGAAATCCACCAGGGCAGAAACATGTTTGACAGTGGCATCAGAATCTTTAGCCAGGAATTCAATTTTATTGCTCACACTGGCAAGATAAATCAAGAGGGAAAGGGGAGTTGTTGAAGAGCGGTCACTATACAGGCTCACAAGAGCTTATGTAAGTCTGGGGGAGCACCCCCAATGCCTCAATTGTGAGGCATTCCGATTTCACACTAAAAAGCGGTCAAGAAGGCAGCCATACTTCTAATCAACTGGGTGATTTAGCCCATGTGGGGGACAAGAGGTAGTTGATGGCATAACCTCTAATATTTCCCCCTTTCCCCCTATCTGACCATGCAAGAACTACTCCAGCGGATTAGGGGTGTGTGAAGGTGGCAGCGGTGAGAGGATGCCAGCTGAATGGCAGTGGCAGCTCATATCCCAAAAAACCTCAGGGTAGTCTGAAGAGGTGAAATCTCTAAATTGATCAGGGGTTAACTCCATCAACAGTTTCAGATTCTGCCAAAGAGTCAAAAATCTAGATAAATTGAAGGGATCTAACAGTGAAATTGAGGTTGATAAATAATTTCAATACTTAATAAAACTAGGACTCTGCGGTCTGGCCATGTGTGCTAACAATCATCTGCCAAATGAAGCGTCACTGAGCCAAGCAAAATGCAATAGGAAAAAATTAGCAAAATTTGAGTGAGAGTTGGATGGCCAGCAGAAGGCCAATTTAACATCAAGTTAGTTGTAAAATCTCATTACACCAAAAATTGGTTGGGATCATGATACTTTCGTTCATGTATTCCCAATTATTTACCAAGCCCCTGGCCTTAAGGCAGCCATCAATCACTGGTACAGTTTTTGGTCTGATTATTAAATTTTGTTTTTCAATAAACAAAACACCTTTCTAATTGTAATTTATTGGTATTACTATTTTTTCTAGTGTTTTTTGCTGTAGCTGCCCAAACTCTATGATCCTAGGGTTGCAACATGCTGGGCCATATTGTCAATTATTACAACGCTGTTACCCCCTCTTATCAAGTGGGGTTACTGAGCAAGCGGCCTGTTGGGATATCCCTGCTTGTGGCCGCCCTCTGGCATCGAGACATACCATTATTATAGGATCATCTCTCCATACTAAGCGATTATTTGCAACCTTATCACTCGTTCCCCAACCAGTGGCTCCTCGGCGCATCCCAGATACGCTATGGTTTAAGAAGAGTTGTCTGTAGTGAAGTCTGCTGCCGCCCTATAGGCCACAGTCTGGTTGTTAGTTGGAATGTTGGCTACAGTTTTCACTAGTCGCTGCTTCCTATTCACTTATCTCCCCGTTTACTATCAAGTTGTCTAAACACCAATGCGTCTGGCATTATAGGCTGCTTTCTGGGTGCTTATGCACCCCAACTGGCAGGCCAGTCTCAAAATTATTTACCATATCTGTGACATATTCGACTGATCCTTAGTTTCTGCCATTTTAACCCTTCTGTTCAAAGTTGGCGATGCAGTAATCTCGTTTTATGAACTTGCAGTTGGGACTCAGTCTTATGCTGTTTGTATGCCCAGTTTGCACTTTTTTGGGTGCTCCCACATGGTGGTAGGGGAGATCCTTACTGTATAGCTTTCCCAAAGGCTTCAGCCTCAGTCAGATACCACCCTCAGGGGTTGGACTCGTCCACAACATCCCTGGAAGTTGGAAATCTGGTTTATATGCCCTTGCCTAGCTGCATGTGCAATTCTCAGTTAACATAATGGCATCATCTACTCTAATGGAATCACAATGAAGTGTAGATTTTTTAGATGTCATAGAGTTGTGCTCACTTATGGGTGCATAGAATTCTCTGCTTGGCCAACCAGGCTGGGGTTTCAACCCCACTGATTATGATCGTGGCATTGGTGGATCAGGCGTTGGTAGCATGATCATCTCTCTTTCACCAAATCTTTTCCCTGGGCGTTGAAGCGTCTGATTTGGCTTTCTTTGTAGAGGCCTTCTACAAACAGGCTCTGGGCCTCAGGCTACCGTTGGACGTTGTTGCATGTATTCAATGATGCTTTGGACCTCATGTCCAAAAATCATGTCACCTGGCCATGCAGGTGGGGTCAGTGGACCAAACCTGCATGACGGCAGCAACTATTTTGACTATGCTCTGTCAGGCGTCAAGTGGGGTGGGGGTTCAGTTGAACAATCCCCTACTGGCGAGGTTTAAAAAGAAGAGTCAAATACATAGTTGGCATGTCCATTGTAATTTGATCAGATTCCTTTATGAGTCAAGCCCCTGAGTATTCATTTTGATGCCTGGAGACGTTACAGTGTCCCATTGGTCAGATGGTGCATGTGGCTTGGCCCTGGTGCCCATAGGAGGCAGCCCCTATAGTGGACTAAGTGACCATAAATCCTCTGATCCCTCTGTTATCAGACTCCCAAAACAATGAGTTTAAGAAGGCGCTCTCAGGAAAGGGTGACAATTTCCTTATAGAATCTGCTTCCCTGACTGACTCAACGTTTATTTTCTAGCTTCTGAATCTTACAATGGCACCAATAAACAAGATTTTGATTATTTTTTATTACCACTTTAAATTTTGTTGGGTGCCCACAGGGTGTCAGTTGAGGCCCTGTTAGATACAGGAGCGGTGGGGAATTTTGATGAGTTTTAATCTGGCATAGAATTTGACTTAGACCTGGAAGCAGAGGTGGCAGTGCTGGGTGCATCATCTGAATTAATGACTTCTATAAACCAATTTGTCAGTACAATTTTTTTAAAAAGAAATTTTTAAGGGTAAGTACGGTGGATATCCCACAAAAAATCTTGGTCAATAATTGTTAGAATCCCTCAAATCAGAATAAAACTATTAATTACTCTCCTCAGCCAAAATTCTTAATTACTAGTAGTCAGGTTATGATGACCCTGTGGTGAAATCAGGAAAGTCATTCTGAGGATCTTCCATCTGATTGGTTAAATACATTAAATCTTGGCCCACAGGTTTGTGTTTGCTACTATCAATTATTTATCAGCCATTTTATCAAAGTAAAGCAAGTTTTAAGAGCTTCAATAGGTGAACCCCTCATATTTCCCAATTAGGCTCATAGCTTATAATGAATACGCCCATCTTGCTTTGAGCCTTGAGGTGCATTAAATACTAAGCAGCGTGATTTTAATAGGGTTCACTTTTTAAGCTATTACAGCCTCCAATAAAATCATTATAAAAACCTAACATTTTAGTATTTGTTAAAAGTTCATATACATAGATATAAGAAATAGAAATCCCCTGTTATATTAATCAGCAGTTGAGAGTATAAATTCTCCTGCCAAAAATTGGTGAAATTCAGGTGTAAAATGCACTAGTGAGCATAATCACCGCCTGAATTCCAAAGTTTATGCTCATTACAGGGGATACCTGTAAACCACATACTATAAAAATGGATGACGTTCAAGTGAGTACCCCTCTTCTCCCTCCCACTGAAAATGAAAAAGGTTATTTGCCCTTAAACTGCAACTAGCCAGCGCACCGTCCTGTCTTAAAAACCTTGACAGCACCATCTTCTCCTTTAAATGAGGCTATCTCTTAAATCCTTTTTAAAAAATAATTCACACCTGGTGAGGGTAGCATTGCCTCATTAATTTATGTCTATGAATCTGCCATGGAAGGCATGACTAACCAACAAAAAGTCAAAAACATCCTCCCTGCTTGAATCGCATGACCCAAGAGGTAATTGTCCCTCATATGGACACTATGAGTATATGGGCTTAGGTTAAGGACGCTCTAACTATTGAATTTGACTCAACGCAAAGCTTGAGGGAAAAACAGGACTTTATGTTCCTCAGCATGAAAAGTGAAGAATCACTCACCGCCTTTATTAATTGATTTTATGGTGAAGCTCAGCCCCTGTTAATTTCTAAGATGTTACCTTTTGTTGATGATCTTGATGCCATTCTAACTGGCTTAGCATCTCACTCTTCCAAAGCATGGCATCTTATCTCAATT
The DNA here is from genome assembly GCA_022478985.1 of Massospora cicadina. Classification (NCBI taxonomy): domain Eukaryota; kingdom Fungi; phylum Entomophthoromycota; class Entomophthoromycetes; order Entomophthorales; family Entomophthoraceae; genus Massospora; species Massospora cicadina. Next base: position 8,206 of record JAKSZP010017690.1, on the reverse strand, counting down.
AAACGCCACATAAATACCATCCGTGATATCAAGGAGGAGCTGCTAGAGTTTGCAGATATCTATAAGATGAGGCTAATTCTGGATTTGGTCAAGTCCACAAATCATCTCCAATAAAGGGTTTCTCAACCATAGCCCCAAAAACGGAGTCCAAAATGATTCCTATGGCCCCAACTGTGTTGGTTACTACCCTGAGACCAGCAACTGCAGTGCGTCTCAAACCTGATTTTCCTCCTCCCTACAAGCCTTAGGGTAGTAAGCCAGTGAGTCAGCGCACACCATCACCAGTGGGGCAACTCTCCCTGCTAATAACTGTTGGAAAAGGTCATTGTTTGCCATCTATTAGCTTATGCTCCTCCCCAAGACATACATGGAGAGGTCTCTCCCAGAGGCAAAAAGGCTGCTCTAAGCCCAAACCTCTCCTTCTGGTGGAAGTTGCTCCCACCAACCATGGGCTCAAGGACAAGGCTGCTCAAGCTAAGCTGACTGCTCCCCCAATGATTATAGCCGCAGATAGCCCTGAAGCTAGAAAAGGTTATAACTTCCACCTCCAGCCGCCCTTCTAGCGTCCACCTAATGTGTGGACAACCCTTAAGATGATGAGTCTGAACGGGGTTATGAAAAGTACGTTATTATGTCCTAGGAGCTACTTGTCAGGAAAATATCTATAGTTCTCCAGTTCCTAGCTTGGTGGTGCATGAAACAATGGACAAAAGCAAGGGAGCTCATCACAAGAGTGAACATATAAATAGCCCAACAAAGGGATCTGAAGCTATTGTGACATAAGGCTAGGGTGTGTAACACTGTAAAGATGATATTAGAGCAAGCAAACAACAAAAATTGGCTGTTCCCCCAAGGGGCGGTTCATAACTGAGTTTTGTACAGAACTAGTACAGTGTGTGACCAGGTTCAGAGGGAACCATATGGCCCAGCAGTGTAACCAAGGCTGTAATTATTTCAAAAGCAAAAAAATTGGATAGCACGTCTGTTGGGATTTTTGCCCATACTACCAGCCTGCTAGATTACCAGAATCACTAGGGATAATTCCATAATGCAAAGTGAATTGAAAATTGGTGGAACCTAATTTTGAAGTAACTATGTTCAGGGAATTTTAGGATATACGTCTGGTCATATCCATCAGGAATCAATATGGACAAATGCTTAAGATCTTATCGGGTGGAGTTGCTGAAGAAATAGGGCATCTGATAGTGATTAACTTTCAGGTGTACTGATTTTATTGGTTAGGTTTTATCACTGACTGATTGGGTTTGTTAGTAGCAAGTTTTGAGGCGAGTGATGCCGCTTGAAACTAGAAAATTGATCAGTTGTTTCATGATCTTCCTTAATTGGTAATAAGTCCCATTACTTAATTGGGTCACTAGCCAAATATGGTTGGTTCACTTAGATCAAGAAGAAGATGTTAGAGACACGTTTTCTGACTCTTTCTATTTAGGTTCTAAGGATGTCTAATGACGGAATCCTAGCCAGGATGGAAGACCATCGCTGCTGAGACAAGGATTGGTGATTCCATGATAAAGGTTGCCGTTTCATTAAATAGGTGTCAACTGAGGTTAGACTACCGAATCCCCACTATAAGTTCCCTAGAATTCGCTCATGATAAAGAACAATTAGATAGTAACACATTTAGATAATACTACAGATATCTAGTTCTATAGTTTTTCATTCGTTATATAGTTTAAATAGCAAACTATTATCATCTCACAATTGTTCTATTCTTCTCAAGGATATTAATGCTGCATGCAATAATTGGGACGCTCTTTTGGAAAAAAGTAAAGATATGAGCGGGTTCTAGAGACAAAGGAGAAAAAATTGGGGATTGCTGCCAACTGTGTGTTGGACTAAAGAGACTGTCACCAGGGAAACTCAGAGAAGATCAGGTTGGATAGAACGAGGGAACAAATCCCTACATCGAGACATCTCAAGTATTTTGAGTGAAAATACTGGCCAAGCGTTGGGCCGAGATCTAAGAATTCCACTCGTTTACAGATAATAGTTGTCATAATATTATCAACCAAAAATGTAATATACTATACATGAGGGTGAAGTGCATGAGAAATGAACCTGTGCAGTAATAAGTTTATTGGGGTATTTTGCTGATAATAACCAGAGCCAATAAATTTTTACAGTTTGGTGCTCACTACAGGGGAGTAGTTGAGTAGAAGAACTTATAAGAATGTCATACAAAGACTAGTTATAAAAACTATGGACGGAGTTAGCCACTGTGAATCAGAATGCGCTAAACTCAGAGGATTATTGGGAATTTGCAGCCTTGGGAGAATGAGTCGCCAAGATGGAGAAAGGTATCAATAATGTTGTGATTTTTAGGAACAAGTTACTTTATAAAGTAATTTCATTTAAGAAGAAAGAAGGGGACCTAATTTGAAAGGTCTTATATCTGGAAACGGAGTTAGAAGCAGATCACGTTCATTTGAGAAATTCAGCGCTGATATAGAGCGACTGATCAAACAGATCAAGGAACTTAAAGCTCACAAATGCTATTGTGAGTCAATTGTTTTTGCGATGCTAAAGAAAGAAGTCCTCATACAATACTTGGGAAGTCGAATACCCCAAGAAACATGCCGCCCACTTTTGCTACCATCTTGGAGATGATGCCCAAAGTCACTCTCAAGTGAGCCAAGTGACTGAACCTAAGGAATAGGCTAGAGATAAATCTGAGGAATTTAAGGCAGCGCCAAAATTGCCAACGTTCCATTGGGATAACGCCCCAGAATTTTTCTGACTGTTCAATATGACCATGTATGGCTATGGTGATCTTCAAAAGGCGTTGACGGTCATGAAGCGCCTAGACACTGACTGTCAGAACTTAGTGTTAACTCACCTGGAGGGGGACAGCTGGTCGAATGTGGAGGCAAAGGCGGCCATCATGAAGGAATTTAGAGTCTAATGCGCATGCTAAAACGCAAACAGAAGTTTATGGGAATCCAGTTACATAAAGATGAGTCTTTAGAAAGCTTCACAGATCAGTTATACTAGGAGTTACAAATCCTGGTTGGAGAAAAGGTATTGTATGACTTCGATGCCAGAATCGCTTTACAAGTGGCCCTTTGGCCCTATCATGATCTGAACTTCATGATGTCTTCCGTGTTCACAATGAAAATAGCTACCTCTCCTATGGTGTATAATTTGAAAATTTTGGGAGCAATATTTAATGCCCCAAACAGAAGTTTAAAATACAATCCAGTGTGTAATTTGAATCTTATAAAGGGGAATGAAGGTGCTAAAGAGGCATACAACCAAACCGTGCTGGGTAATAAGCCCAAAGAATTTAGATGGATGAATAATAAATTAAGGTCTGCTACCAATGCGGTGGAAAAGGACATTTCGCCATTCACTGTAAGAAGCTGAAGGATCAAATCAACGTGGTCTAGGTGAAAGATAGCTGCCACTAAGGAATCGGAAAAAGGGCCCATGGCCTTGATGGGGAACAGTCTAGAGCTGCGGAGAATCCTGTTCCTCCTGACATCATGACTGAGGAAATTGATATCAGTAATCTGTTCATATGTAACATACAGGATCAACTGTATCAAGAGGTCAATTTGGACATAAATGCAGTGACCAGATCTGGGGTAAGGTAATCGACCCCAAGATAATCAAGGAAGTTGCCCAGCTGTACACCCATCAACTGGCAGATAAGATATGAACCAATGATAATAAAGAATTGTAAGAAGCTTGATTAAATGAGGCTAATTTGTCAATGCCCCTCAGCGCGATAAAGGAGTCATTTTCTGATTTATTGGCGCAAATCATTCACACCCTCACTTTGATCAATAATGCTGCTATACACTCAGTAAACATTATATTACAATACCCTGAGTGTATGCTTATAGACATACAAGTGAATTGAGTGTGGGTGAGGGCAATTGTTGACAGTGGAGAACTCATCAACATTTTCTCAACCAAGCTGATAAAGAGGATGAAGATCTCACCAAGACTTGAACACAAGAAGGATTACAGGATAGCTATGTCAAATACCACCATCTCATGTGGAGCGTATAGCGCTTTGCCACTATGATTTGGGTCCTTGGTGGTATCTACGCCAGCAATAGTTTTGGCCAACCAAAACTATGACATTCTGATTGGGACAGAGTTTCTGTGCAAGTACAGAGTTAAATGTAACTAAGAGGATAATATGTTGACCATATTGGGTCAGACGTTATAATTGGTATATCAAAAGGATGGTGAAGCTCCACTGAATAGGAGAAGCGATTTCAGAAATTTAATATACAATGATGGCATTGTTCCAATTTGATAACAATTAGTTGGTCAGAAGTGATGAGAAATGCCAACGGAAATCCTAGAGAACTTGGGAATTCCACTGAGGATCAAGAATGAGAGGACCATACTGCCAGGATCGCAGATGATAGTTGACATGGGGTTGACATTTGAGATACTTGAACTGTTGTATGGGGAGGTCAGAAGCCCATGGAAGAAGTCCGGAGTAGAGCCATGAGTGGCTCCTGGGATAATAATGACAGACCATGGAGAAATTCGAGTTCTCCTGGAGAATTTAATTGAAAAACTGATTAAGATCAGGAAGAATCAGATCATCACATTTGTTCATCTAATCCTGATGGCCTAATTGAGGAGATTTCATGATTCTGGGACACTCAATAAAATGGGATTACCATTAGGGGTAACTGAGAGTATCAACCTAAGGATTGATCAAGAGCAATTTGCTGATCTTTCAGGAGGCCAGCAAAAAGAGGTGCTCAAATTGTTTAAAAAGTATCAGGATAAATTGCTCAAAACCACAATTTGGGATGCGCAAGGGATGTGATCAACAAGGTTGACACTGGGGAAAATTTGCTAATCAGGATGAGACCAATCTGATGATCATAAGTGGCTGAAGTAATAGTGGAAGAAGAAATCATCAAACTAGTGAAGCATGTGCTTCTAATGTTGTCATCGAGTCCCTGGGCGAGTCTGATTCTAATTGTGAGGAAATGATGACTCCAACTGGGTGGTGATCAACTACCAAAAGCTGAATAAGATTATGAATAAGGATTTGTATCCCCACCAAGAATCAACAAAGTGCTAGATCAATTGGGAGAAGAGAAGTATTTTTCTGCAATGGATATGATCTTTGGATATTGGCAAATAGATTTGCCAAAAGAAGACCATTATAAATGTGTGATTATTACCGCGCAGGGGCTATAACAACTGATAATGATGCCATATGGTCTATGCAATGCGCCTGAAACATTCCAGAGGGCCATGGACGCTATACTGAGAGACTTGAAGTTGTCATGCATCCTGGTATACTTGGATGATATCAATGTGTTCAGAAGGACGTTTACTGATCACCTACACCACTTAGAAAAAGTATTTAAGCGACTTTCTGCAGCTAACCTAAACATTAAACCAAGGAAGTGTCACTTCTTCAAAAAAAGAGTTGGAATATCTGGGATTTGTGATTATCTCTAGTGGATTGCAGCTGCAAGCCCAGAAGATAGAGCAATAGAACGGATGGCTGTGCTGAAGAGTGTCCAAGACATCCAAGTGTTCCTTGGGATGGTCAGATACTACAGAAGATTTTTTCATAACTTTGCTGAATAGATGAGCCCTTATTCCATCTGCTGAAGGATCCGAAAAAAGGATTCATATGGAATGAAGAAGCGCAGGAATCCTTTGAACTACACTTTTTATAATATATTATCAGATTTTGAAATATCCAAATTTTAATTAAGAGCTTACTATACAAACTGATGCTTTGTTGACGGTGATCAGCGCCATACTAAGTCAAATAGATGAACTTGGGGACAAACATCTGGTGGCATATGTGAGCTAGACACTCTCAGCCGCTGAGAGGAACTACACTGTAACTGAGCATGAATACCTTGCAGTAATTTATACCTGTAAGCAGCTTTGGGTGTATATTCATGGAACTCAATTAAAAGTGGTACAGACCACTCCTCATTGCGTTAACTCTACAATTTGAGAGAACCAGAAGGACAACTGACCCAATGAGCACTTAAGATACAGGCTTACAATTATGAGATTGTCCACTGAGCGGGGGCTTCTCACCATAATGTGGATGGCTTATTGCAGTTACCAATGGTCCAGATGGTATACCCGCAGGCGGATGAGCTATTCCAGAGAATGGTCAATAGAAAAATCAGGAAGGCTCCCAAGTATCTAAGGTGCACTTCGAAAAGTGATGGAAAACACTGAGACCATGGATGGACAAGTGTTTAAGATGATTAATGGGAGGCAGTTATTATTCCTGAAGCTGTCAGAAAGAGCAGCTATCGTTTAAGCCGCTCATAAGGTTGTCAGGCATGGCCTGAGAAAACAACTGATCATATATGCCAGTACTACTATTGGGAGCCAATCAACTACGATGTCACTGACTATATAGCTTGTTGCATGGAGTGCCAGCTGCACAAGCCACATAAGAATACAACTGGATACTGACTGGTCCTCCCTGGATTTGCCTGGCATGCATTGTCCATTGATGTGATGGGACCACTGACGATGATCATAGGGTGAGTCAAGTACATAATAGTTACTATTGACCATCTACTGAGATGGGTCAATACAAAGGCTCTGGCGAAAGTAGATGCTACCAGCACTGTAAAGTTCATCCTGGATCAAGTAGTATATTGACACAGATGTCCTCAGGTCCTGTTTAGCAATAATGGGATAAACTTCACATCTCATGTGATCCTGCAACTGAATGAGATAATGGTGATCAGAGGATTCATGTCTGTACCCTACCAGATGGAGAAAAATGGACTGGTAGAATGAGTGGATGGAACGCTGGCCATGAAGCTGAGAAATCTGGTCGCAGGAAGAACTTCCACGTGGGGAATGTACCTGAGTTTGGTGATGTTCGCCTACAATATCAGTCATCATATGGGGATGGGAAAAGCGCCGTTTGAGTTGCTATATGGGATGAAGGCCGCATTGCCACTGTTTTTATAACGTAATGGTGGAACCAACATTGAGGATGAGTATTTAACAATAATTGTATATCTGATGATTATCCTGATTAAGATGCAATAGCAAGCATTTGATACTATGTTAAAGAAAAGGATATGAGCAAAATTGATGGACAATAAGAACTGACTAGCCTTAGCAGAATATTGAATATGGGAAAGATTCGCCTATTGTGATATGCATGGTTTTGGAAGAAGAAACATTTTAGATGCATTGTGGTTGGGTTCATTAAGATTATCAATAATATGGCAACTGATGCCTACTCCATCAGGAATCCCTTGGATAAAAGAGTTGTAAATTGAGTCCATGCTAAGTATCTGAAGCGATGGATCAAGATAAAAAAAAAGAGTTCCTGAAGGACTGATGAACCATTAAGTTGTTCATGTCCTGATGATTAGGTCAAGTCTGAAAAAAGGATCTTTGAACCAATATAGATAGTTACGTCTGAAAAAAGTCTCTGAACCATAGAAAACTGGTAGGTTTAGTACCTAGGACCCAGTTTAGGGGAAAAATTAAAAAAAGATGGACCGCTGAACTGAAACAAGGTCAAGTCTCATGGAAAAAGAAGAAAAAAAAATAAAAAATTGATAAAAGATATTGGAATTAAAATATAATATTATAAACCGCATAGAAAAAATTGATATATTTTTATAAACTTTTTATTTTTAAAATTGTCCTCAATACAGGGATTATTCTGCCTTTATTGCCTCTTGGGAAAGGAAGGATGGATCAAAGAAGGAATGATTAGCCCATCAAAATCAGTGAGAGTTTGGATGCTAATGAGGGATAGACCTAAACAAAACCAAGTTATTTGAGTGGATGCAGATACATGCAATATAGTGACTAGGGGAAGGAAAATTGAAATGTTGGAAGAAGACATTCATGAAACCCTGGAGCGGGGAGGAAAGCAACAGTATAGAAAGATTCAGTTGGCAAATAACCCTGAGTAATCCCGCTATGGAACTGGAGCCAGAAGATTAGCCTTGAGTGCCTGACGATAAGCTTCATCAAGAACACCAGACATAAGGGCTAGTAGCAAACAAGGGATGCTTGAGGGGGTTGCCAAATCATGCCCCCTACTAAAGACATCAGTGGAAGATACTGATGGGAAGAGCTGGAGATGAGATAGTTGTGCAGGAAACAAATAGTATCCTGCAAGCGTTGACTATGGGCTTCTTGGAAGCTGAAGCTGAAGGAACAGTGAAACCTAGGAGAGGCTGGAAACTTC